>JAVSBV010000055.1:6144484-6161845 GCA_033117975.1 Parotocinclus spilosoma
AAATGTTAGGCAAAGACCTGTAGGTGGCAGTAGAGGGCTGGGGAGAAACTCTGGAGCGTTGTAGTGATGCCAGAGACGTAGAGTTTCTTTGGTAACCACGGCTATTACATATTTCTTATTCGCTGTCACGTTATAAGTGAATAACATGTATAACACGTATATAATTATTACACGTATAGGATTTGTTTCGGTACTTTAGAATTTGGTCTGAATAAGCAGCTGGTCTTATTAACCGGAATCGACTGCACGCACGCACACACGCACACACACGTATACATAGCTGAAATGTGTATCCATCCAGTTTAACTAAATAGCACAGGAATAAATCCTCACAGTCTAAATTATGGCTAGAAATGTAGCTGCTACAGCATATTCCACCAGTTGTCACTATCACTAATAATACAGGTTTCCATTCTTTCCAACCTGCAGCATGTATGACTGTTTTTAACAAAGACAACATGTTTATGTTATTTGTTTAGTGAGAAAGTGTTTTTCTGAAAATGTCATCTAGATAAAGATCAGACTACAGTTATCCAACAATTCATGTGGCTCCACCTAGTCGTTACTGCAGTTATATCTCTGCAAGTTACAACGTTTGCAATTTATTAGGCTGAAGGAGACAGGATGAGAAAATGCCAAAATTGCCAGGTTAATGTGTCAGGAAACCTAAACAGAAGACTGATTACAACTTGTGTGCAGACACCATGACTGTATACATGACTGGTCAATATGTCTATCTGCTTCACAAGAAGTTTTTCCATTATGCTGGCAGAAAGTACAAATAAGAAAAAGGGCTCCGTGTAGTTCACTAGAATTTCATACTTTTCTGCATGAATTTTCAATTTTCTTGCATGAACAGCCATTGATATAAATGTACTATTACGCAAAATAAACTTCAGTGATACCAATCCGCTTCCAATCAGGCCCTAACACACAGCACCAGTATATTTTTAGGTGGTTTTATTATTTTTTTTCTTAGGTTCTATAATTTGGCTCCTAATTAATAAAGTAGTCATGCTTTGTGGTCACATCAATCACAAGGCTAAAGCATTTCTCCAACCAGGTGATTTGATGACATTAAACTTGCTTAAACATACAAAATAAGTCTGATTCACAAATACTTTATATATACACACACACTAGGACAAAAATAAATCTAGTTACCCAAGCAAGAAGGACATGATGCCCTTACTTCTTACGGCACATGGTAAAACCGTACGTTAAAGTACAATGTATTTTCACTTCAAGTTAAAAGCATGCATCTAAAATGTAAATCTATCATTTTTGGGTTTGTCAGCCTGTTTTTAAAACATCACATCAAAGTACAACATGGGCAGAGCTCTGTGAAACCCTTCACATTTCCCTCATTTTTCCCAGGATTTTTCTTTCCATTCCAATGTTTAGGTTTTTAACAGTGCTTGTCTTTAAGAAAATTACTATAATTAAGCAAACAATGTCAAAATGGCATCTTTGTGTTCAATGACATTGCTACAACATAAAATTAAATTACATAAATGAAAGTACGCCTGTCAATGAGTGCGATTTGTAACTTAAATCATTCCTAAATCTGAAATTTGACTTAAACAAACCCAAGTCTCGTTTATTAATGCCCTTAAATCATTATTATACTTGTTTTGTGTTTAATAGCAATAACAACACAAAATCTAACTCTTCCCCAGCACCGTGCTGTTGATGTGTCGCGCTGCAGAAGTGAAATGTAACTGGTACATGATTTAATGAGACTGATCAGCTGACCACTAGATATGTCCAATCATGCTTACTTTGAGCTTACTCTGTTTTTATTCCACAGTCCCAGGATTCCATCCCTATTAGTGATTATGATGACATTTAGAGATAATCGGCAATGCCTGACATCTGTGCTCACATGGCTGATATTCAAACATGGTGGAGAAAATGCAGAGAAACTTTGTTACAACTTGCAGCTCAAAAACTGGGACAACTTCCTGACTAAAAACAAAGAGATGCTGAGAGATCATTCGGTAAGAATTGCTCTTAACTAGGACAGGAATTAAAAACAAGAGACTTCTGCCATGTGTACTACTCATAAATTATTCTTTGCAAATATTGGCACATTTTCCACAGAAACAAGATGGTACTGTTATTAGATAATACATGCTATCGCAACAAAAAATGTAATACATTTTATCTGTTGGGAAAAAAAAAAAAACACATTACACATATTGCAAACAGTGTTTAAAACTGATGTTCATTTAAGTTGTGTGTCTTATTTTTTATTATTAGTTTTATCAGCTATTAAATAACCCATATGGGGGTCGACCACTAATCTGTATTTTCCGCATCGCAAAAATCATACAGCCCTACATTGGGCAACAAATCTGAGAGCCTCCAATACCTATAGCTACCTTTCCTCCATTCAAACACTCAGAAGGCAGCTGTCCCTGCTGTTCTAATTGACAATGGAGAAAGGAAGGTTGTTCGTCCCACTTAGACAGCAGGGCCCGTAATGGCCCCAGTTAATGAGCCTAATTTACTGTGATCATTTAAACACCTAGCAATAAACTACAAAGTCAAGCTTGCAGCCTGCTGTCACTGTCAGGCAAAAAAACATGTACTGCCAAATGTAGAATATCTTTCTTTTTTAAAAAAAAAAAAAAAAAAAAAAAAAAAAAAATCACACACAAAATAGCAGAACTGTCATATTTCATCTCAGAAGGCTGTGAGTGCACACTATTAATAAGCCATAGACTGTTTCAACATGATGGATTTCAATGAGTCATTGTTAACTCATAAATCTCTGTAATGTTCCTGACATTCAGCCAAAATGAATGTACTGTTTAAAGTAAACAGAACCCAGTATTAGTATTACTACTTTAATCACATCAGCGCAACACAATGGTTCTTCTAGTATAATCAGTGCTGTTGACTTACAGGTGTATAATTACAGTCGTTTGCAAATTAAATTACTCAAAATTGATGTTAACACAAATCAAACGTATCAAATATTTTGTGTTAATAGAATAGAAGCCTTTTGTTGTCAGTACACTTTACAGCGAAATGTAGTGCGACACTCTCCGAAAAAAAACGAGCAGGACGACACAATATGCAGGGTGAGTCAAAAGTCACAGGACACCCTATTATTTCAGAAACAAAAGGGAAAATGGCTAATTTGAATACCCCAGCAAGTAATGGGTGAAGGGACGCAATCATGAAAGCCACCATATTGGCTCAAGTGCAAGAATTTCCAATGGGAAGGTGTTCGTGTAGCATATCACAGCAGACAAGTATTGTCTCAGAAATCGATTGCAACCAGATTTGCAAAAAAAGTTTGCTTTAAAAGTTTTGTTGTTCATCACAAGTAACTGAAGATGGAATTGATGATGTTGATATTCGAGGAATTCAGCTACAACACTGCTGGATTCCTCACAGCCATAGGAACTGTGCACTCAGTTCAGAGAGTAACTAGTAACACTTCAATATCTGTCCTTTACTTTTATATGGCTCTGCTCGACCAAAAATAGAGGTTGTGGCAAAATGTAAAACCTTCTGCAGTTTATGCGCTTTAGGTTTAAAACAATATAGTTTTCCAGACTTAAATTTCCCCCAAACTTTATTTTCATTGATGTCATTAGTAAGCAACAATGAATATCCTGTTAACAAGAGCGGGCAAGTATAGGATAAGACTTTGACAAACATTTCTGAAGGATGCAAAATATTGCCCAATTTGCATTAGCAACAAAATGCCTGAAAACATTGAGGTACAATTTTTCTAAATGTTGCACAACCCAACAGGAACAGTACATATTTAATGCAAAATTGGTGTGCCAGGCACCAAAGTAGGTTAGTGTGTAAGTGATCTGCTGTCACACAGGAATGAGCAAAGTGTATACAGGAGTGTCCAATATTGTTTACAGTTCTATATAATATGTAGACTGTACAGAACAGTGCATAGGGATCCATTTCATACACAGCCCTGAACTACAGTTGCTTTGCTGGGTTGGCAGCAGAGAGACGCAAGCAATGGTAATTAATATATTATTGCGTTAACTATGATACTGTAGCATTTGAAAAAAGGAGAAAGCTAGCTAACGGTAATCAGATACTTCACTAACCTATGGGGATTGTATTACAAATCTGAAAAAGAGATACTATTTAAAAAGTTAATAAATAGATGGAGGAGAATGTTCACTCTCTACACAGAGGATTCCACAAGAACTGGAAGACAATCTCATCCTGTCCATGCCCCATCGTTTTGACAGTCTTGGGTGACCATACGCCCTACTGAACAGTCAATGTGTTGCACTCTTGTCTAGTTTAACATGCAAGCTATTACTTGCTACTCAATCACGATAATTTCATTTGCATCTCTATTGCGTAATCCAACAACTTTCTTTGACTTTTCATTTGCTTGTCTGGTTATCTTGTTTAATTAAATAAAATCAAATACTTATTTTTTAATCGCTTCATATTCATTGTGAAATATCCCCTAAAGTACTAAGCCGTAGAACAACCACTTGTGGATCATCTCAGCAGAAATGTGTCATATTTATGTTTGCTCCATGTTGTGTGAGCGTTATTACTCATGGCAATAGTAGTTACTACAAAAAACAACTAACAATATAACCTGACCAACTTTCAAATAAACTAATATATTCCACCAATATTTCCAAAGGCATGGGTTAGTAAACAATATGAGCCTTAAGTACCTATATCAAAACAAGCATATGAAAAAAAATGAGCCAAAAATGAGATCTCTAAACAATTAGAAATCAGCCATATTAATTAAAAGAATAATCATTATTATTGTAAACATTTAAAACAACTGCCAACATGGCCAGGTCAAATTATCCTGGCAAACTCAGCCTAAGGGCAAACTAAAAGATGGTCTCCAACAATTCTAAAATATCATCACGGGAACTACAGGTAACAGTTGTTACAGTTGTTGGTAATTTCACGGGAGGTGTGCAAGAAGAGATTACTTGGATGTGGACCATGCAAAATAACAACGACCCAGGAAATAAGTAAAATTAGAAATGGTTCAGAAGAAAGAAATGAGTCCTGGAATAGCCAGGTCAAAGCTCAGATCTATTATTGAGATGCTGTGGGATGATTTGAAACCCCTCAAACATCACACAGCTAAAACTTTCTCCCAGTCTATTTCAGAGACTGATGCTAGATGGTTACAGGAAACATCTAATTGAGGTTATTTCAGCCAAGGGAGGCTGGGGTTTACCAGCTATTAGTGCATAGGGTGCCCTAACAATACGGCCCAAAAAATGACATTTTATTATACAACTTCTTTTTTAAAAGTATCTTTTCAGTTTTAGGGTGGCATGGCAGCTCAGTGGGCAGCACTGTTGTCTCACAGCAAGAAGGTCCTGGGTTCAATCCCAGGTTGGATAAATTTCAACTTCTGGAACCTTTTGCAACAAACTTTTTGCTTGTTTGTGGGTGACTAAATACTTATTTTCCACCATGATTTACAAATCAATTCTTTAAAAAAATCTTACTTAGTGATTTCCTGGGTTTCTTTTTCTCATTTTGTCTCTCATAGTTGCAGTGTACCTATGATGAAAATGACAGGCCTCTCATTTTTCTAAATAGGAGAACTTGCAGAATCAGTGGCTGACTAAATACTTATTGGTTTCACTGTATATGTGACTAGCCTTGAGATAACCTTGCGTATAGATATAACCTTGAGTGTGTCACATAAATGGCCACTGATGCTGATAGCCACATTAAATAAAGCAATAACAAATCTTTAAGTTCATAAAGACAAAGGTTTTCATGTGCCCCATTTTTTACATGACTATTTATTGAAAATACACTGAGCCTTCCTTCTGAATTAAATGATGGTCTAAGATGTTTGTGCTCTGTAATTCGTGTGTCCCTTAAATTCCATGCATTCCTGATACAGATAAATAAACGTGGTTTAAAAAAAATGTCATACTAGTCCAGTTCCAAATCAAAACTACATTATGTTGTAGGTATAGCCTTACACACAATTAAACAATAATTATGTAGCAGATCTGTGTGGAATTTCCACAGAAACGACATACCAGCTGTTTTGCTGAAAACCTCCATTAGAGTGACAAAGCCATGCAGTTTTAAAGGCAAACGTTTGATTGTGGTTTATTTTCAGTCAAGTTATCATCTAACTATTAGCTATGGGATATATTTATATTCTGAACGGCAAGAATAACTTGTGCACAGTGTTGCATATTGGCAACCACAAAATAAAATAATATACACTATTGTACTGTAGGCCTATAATTCCAGAAATAGGCAGTTTCTCATGCTCAGTGAAGCTCAAATTTATTTTTATTTTTTTCCAGACGTAGAACAGACAGATTTCAGATGGAGCTTTTAAAGCTCATGGATACTGGATACTCATCAGACTACGCCATTTCAAATACGCAACCATGAACCCATGTTTATTTCTTTTCTTGGTTTCCCACCAACACACAAGCCTTCTTAAAAAACATGTTGCCATTTTAAACAAGGGCATATAAAAAGTAAAAGCTTATTACCTCCCCATGTTCCTCGGTCCTGCCCTTGGGTGTGTCTTCTGGTAGGTAATAGAGCCTGGAGCTGGCCAGGGGGTAGCGCTGTCTCTGATCCTCCCACAGCAGTGTGAGCTCAGCGATACACACTGGCTCCTGAGGGCCACAGCGAACAAAGTAGAACTCTCCAAGTCTCCAGACTTTAACAGGGTCCCCATCATCAGGCTTGTAGCACACTGACTTGTAGAAAGCGAAGGAGCCTCTTAGGCAGCATGGAGAGCCTAACCACTGATGATGAGAGAAACAGAAAGAATTAAAGTGTTACCTATTGTACAATAAACACTGAGCACCCATAACATTAAATCCACCTCATTGTTTCTGCACTCCAAGCCCAAATTAATCAGCTCCCCTTTACCATAAGCACTTTAGCCATAAGCAATTATAGACTAGTCCCACCTGTTGCTCTGCATACTACGTTAGTCCCCTTTCACAATGTTCTTTAAGCACCCCACAGAGCCACCACAGTGTAGATAGCTTTGGGTGGTGGTTCATTCTCAGCACTGCAGTGACACTGATATGGTGGTGGTGTGTTAGTTTGTGTTGCTATTGTACAGATGGATGAAACGCAGCAGTGCTGTTTGAGTTTTTAAATCGCCTCGGTGTCACAGAGAATAATATAGGAACCAAAGATATCCAGCCAACATACATAAGTCGTTCATAAAACAAATTATAAAATAACATCAACAGCATCAATATGTCAATCAATATGTCAATCATCAAGAAGTGTAACTAATATAGTGGACAGTAGGTGGGCAAGCCAGTAACACACCACGTCATTTTATACATTCATTATACCGTACATATTCTGCTCACAAAAACTAGTTCATTACTAGTCATTAATAATGAAATATCCAATATTTTTTGTAAGCATTGTATAGCAGCCATAACATTAAAACCAACTGGTAAAGTGAGTAACATTGGCAGTGTGATGCTCAGGGCTAAGTTCCACTAAGGGGGAGCAACACAATATTGGTGTAGGTCAATGTGGTTGAATGTCATGACTGATTAGTGAATAGTGTAATGGTAGCCTGCAGTGAGCTTTTATTACCAACAGTGATTTCCTAAGGTAAAATATAATTGAATAACTGTCACTATGCCCTGTAACATGTATATTTATTATTTACACACTCTGTTAATATATGGTACCCTTCTGCAAATTCTGTGAATGCTATATGGTACCTAGTGGACATAAATATTTTTTATATTAAACAACGGTTCTTGCATTGTAACTCTACTTTTTTTAGTAACCTCCATGTTGCAATGCCATAAAGCTGCAGCAAATCACACTTCTTACTGTATGCTTTGATATACTCTTATTCTTCCTTTATTATAAAATATTGCTATGTCTTGTTTTTTACTCTGCTGCTGCGATATTTCCCTCTGGGATTAATAAAGTGATCTATTGATCTATCTTTAATATAGAATTGAATTTGGAATGTCCCATCCATATGATTACCAGCTTTATTCAAAACAGAAAGGCAAGTAAACCATGCCATGTGCTCTGTCTTTTAAAAGCAAGGGCTGCATTCAAGTAGATCTTTAAACTGTCAGCACTATTATTACACCAAACCTCACAGAGAGGTGTTCGTTCAAGGTCGCAAAGCCATACACTCTGTACAACACTCTTGATGACAATATTCATTTGTCTAGCTGAACTAAGTAATTAAAACAAAAAACTAGTGCTAATAATCTACTGAACTATTTTATCATGTCAGTTGTACGACTTCGGCGTGTAGAACGCAATTATTTGCATTTCTGACAAATTCATATCCATTTAAAAAAATGTCTCAAAGTTATTTTCGTCGTGTCTTAAGTCATTGCAGTATCACACCTCATTACGACTTCTTTGACAAAAGGATGACTTGATAACCGGAATGAACAAACAGTGGCAATACCAGAAAGACAGCTTATAAATGAAAAATATTTGCAAGCCCCTATCTCTTAAGTTTATATGTATATGGAAGTGTCCAAATTCATTTACCAAACTCAACAATTCTATTCCAAATGAGTAAATATTGCTCTATGCAGTATTTTTCAGATAGAGCCCATAATCACATGGTAAAGCAGCAAAAACTGATCTAGCATTAAAAATTAAAATATTACAACTTACTGATTCCTCTTTTGAAAGACTTACAAATATAGAGATCAATGAAATGAACATGGGGCTCCACAAGTTTAAGTCTATTTACAAATATATTTCTAAGCTGGCCAATGAGTCAAAACATTTCATAAATTATTCACAATACTTATCAAAATATTATTTAGACCTGTCCGTAGAGGGAAAAACAGGGAATCGGTCAGCAAAGCAGCATTATACATCCAAGACTGAGGAACACAAAAAACATATCTAAATTCTGCAACAGTCATTACTCATTTCCATGGAACTCATTTCAAAATCCTGCATTCTTGCCTCCATTTTTTTTTTATTTGCCGCATTGAGTGCTTGACACTAAACATCTCATTTAGGTTATTTATAACATTAAGTGAATTAAAACTTGTTTCTCTGGTATAAAAAGCAATCTGAGTTCAAAAAGAAACTGCTTTCATTTACAATGCCAATGTGGTTGTTATCCATAAACCAAAAATTCCATGCTGAAACACAAGGCAGACATACTGGTGAAAAAAAAGGTACTGAAATATTTGTAACCCATATAAACTATAACTTTTTCTTGCCTGCAAATCAACGCCATGTTGTGTTGCAGCTGCATTACTGGAAAGGCGTGGAACTGCTTTGCAAAATAGTAATATTTTCCACAATTAGGAGGCCCAACCGGTTTGAAAGCAGAGGGAGAAAGGAAATAGGCAACTCGCAGTCTTCTCTACCCCCATCCCTTCTTCCACCAGGGCCTAGATTACCCCCCTACAGGCTCTGCTCCTAGGGGATCCCGGCTTCTGAGGCCACATGTGTAGCTTCTAAATGCTGGAAAACAGTCGTGGCTTGCTGGTCTTATGCTAGGCCTGGTTATAGTCCCAAAATATAAGGCTGACAAAAGCTACCCAAGCTCTCCCAATTCTCCCCAGAGTGAATGTACAGTAGAAACACCCAGATCCTATCAGCTTTTTAAAACCATTGCCATTAAATCCCAGAACAGTCCATGTGCCCTTGGTCGCTTATTGCATGTTGTTTAGGCTGCAGATGTGATTATGTTAGTAGATATTTTTTAAATAACATGTTATGAAAGGTTACACAAAGTACAAAAAGAGAGAAAAATAAAAAGCAAAGAAAAAATGGCTGGCTTTGTGTGTATTGTCAAACTGTACAACTTCCTATATTCACAATCGTGGGCTGTGAATAAATAATTTCTAATACTTCCGACTGCAATGCGATTTAACTCGAAATCAAGATTCGGTTCAAGTTCGCTAATCGTGAGTCGACGCCGATATCATCTACACGAAATAAATAATAGAGAAATAGCCCAAAATAAAGCACAGTGGCATCTAAAATAAATAAACGAGACCAGTTGAGGACTGAATGTAAAAAATTAGTCCAAGCCCTCGTTATGAACCACGTCATTTCCAAACTACAGTTCCTGCTCAATTTTGTTTGTTTCAGACCATCGACTGCCAGCTTCAATGTGGCAATTTATAAAACGAGGAAATGCCTTGAGCTTTTAAATAGCAACTCGAAGCCAAAATAAAACAAAAAACTAAAGCATTTCGTGATGGTAAACAGGAGTGAGGGTGGGGGTGGGGGGTTGATAGGGCTAGCACACACACGCCACACAAAGAAATTAATCATTAACGAAAATATCAAAAGTGTTTCATTAAAATGAGGCGACTCGCTAGCGAAAAGAAAAACACAACTGTAAAAAGGGCTCGACTACCAAAAGAAATTATTTTCGCCCAACTTCTGAAGAATGGCCCAAACTTTCTGGTTCAAATCAGTCGAAAATGTTCATGGCTTTGATAGGATCAGAATCAAATCGGCTTTTAAGCGAATTCAAAAACACGGCGATATTCCGCGGCCAAATAATCAACCGAACGCGGATATTAAGGCTTAAAAATATTCGCATCCGGGTGAATTATTTACTGATATTTTTTAACCAGTACATTTAGTTAATTTAACGAAAGATAAAGTTTGAATTTCCATTACCTGTATGGCATTCTGCTCCATTGCAGTCCAACATTCCCTCACCCCCCTCCTCCTCCTCCTCCTCCTCCTTCTCCTCCTTGCTCTCTCTCTCTCTCTCTCTCTCTCTCTCTCTCTCTCTCTCTCTCTCTCTCTCTCTCTCTCTCCTCTGTATGTCTGTAGTCTCTCTATTTCTCAGTCTGTACTCAATGTGAATATGTGAATGTGTGTGTGTGTGTGTGTGTGTGTGTGTGTGTGTGTATTCGTGTTCGCTTTCTACCACCTCTCAGGTTACACAGCCGGGTACTCACTTCTGCTACATCCAAAATCCCACACTACCCCACTATGTAGTATGCTAAAATATTACAATATATGCGATGTGGCACACTGCTTCGTATACTATTCGGTCTGCTAGTACTCTGCACGTAGCCATAGAAACACTACAGAGAAAAAGCTTATGGGATTTTGAGCGAGAAAATAGAAAATAGGGCAGTATCTAGGTATGACCAAACTCGATTTTGCAAACAACTTTTAATATCAAATAATGTATGAAAATACATTTTTTCTATATTCTTTTTAATTAATAGAATTAAAATATAGACATTTGTGACGTTTGTGGTACAATAGTTATAATACTACTACTACTAATAATAATCGTAATAGTTATTATTATTATTATTATTATGCATTCATATTTGTGCAGATCATCTGTGAACAGAACAAAGAGGGTTATATTTCATTTTTCTTCTCTCTCCCCCCACTTTGAGGATTCAGCAGCAGTTCGTGATCACGTGGCCTTTTGACATTAATGGCGGCATAGGGTCTGCGTCAGGATCTACACACTAGCATGCTGCTCAGCAAGACTATTGTATAGTGTAGTGCAGTAGTGTAGTATAGAATACCGTATTGTATAGTATAGACCATCGTAGGACTAAAGCGTAGACCGTAGACTACCGTACTATACAGTATATATTGCCGTACTGTGTACGTTGGAGACAGCACACATATCCGCGCCATAGACTGTATATGCATATGCTGCTCACAAAATAATAAAATATCCCTATATATTTGTGAGCAGTGGAATAAATGACTGAGATTATAATAATGATTTAATAGTCTGATACTGCTTGTGAGGTTGGCCTCTTTTATGTATAATGTATAGTTATGAACATTCATTTTAAAAAGTAGATTAATAATATAAATGAATATATTAATGTGTCCAGACCATAGATTACATACATACGTCATACTTGTAGTATTCAGCATACCTTTTTTTATATAGTATTTGTATTAGATTTAATTTCCATGTTTAGAGTTGATTTGATTGACCACCGAAAAACCAAATGAAAATCCTTGTACTTTTTGTATCTGGCAAATAAATGAATATAGTTATTAATAAATGAAAATTAGTTATTAAAGGTATTAACATAATTAAAAAATGTAGATTAATAATATAAATGAATATATTAATGTGTCCAGACCATAGACTATATACACACTTTATACTTCTTATATTCAGTATATCTTTTTTTATATAGTATTTGTATTATTAAATGTATTAACATTAATTTAAAAATGTAGATTAATAATATAAATGAATATATTAATGTGTCCAGACCATAGACTATATAGATACTTTATACTTCTTATATTCAGCATATCTTTTTATATAGTATTTGTATTAGATTTAATTTCCATGTTTAGAGTTGATTTGATTGATCACCAAAAAAACAAATGAAAATCCTTGTGCTTTTTGTAATGGCAAGTTATTATTGGTTTTAACAGGTGGTTCTGCTATCACAAAAACAGGACGTGTCACATCGTAACATCCTCTATATTCTCCTGCTCAAAACCTCAGATAGGATAATATTATATGCATACATTTATGTTGTTTTATTAATCAGTTTAAGAATGGAAAGTAGGGGGAGGCATCTTTGTAGACAAAAGTTAGTGTTAGGCATAATTGATGTACTGAATAAATGAGAGGTTATTCTACATAAAGTACAAGGCAACATAAAAGTAGTATTTATACAGCAGTACTATTTAGGCTTAGTTCGGGTCACAGCCTATGGTTTATGACTGCATATTGTTTTTACCAATGAGTAAAACCCTGAGTAAGAAACCACAACAGATCCCCTTAAAAGCATGAGATGAAAATACAATGTACATTTCAACAGAACCATTACAATTCAATTCAATTCAATTTTATTTATATAGCGCTTTTTACAATGGTGTACTGTCTTAAAGCAGCTTTACAAACTTATATTAGCTTAAAAATTTGACCCATCCTCCATGGGTGACCTAGATGTTAATTAGGTCAGACATTTTTAATTGCTTGTTCCTCGGATGTACTTAAGAATCTACTGAGGAGGGAGGGAAACAATAAAAAGAAATCTTTATTTTTCAGCACTTTTCAATTTATGTGGAATCAATACACGGGAGGAGGAAGAAATAAAAATACATTTTTATTTAAAGATAAAATTAATTTAATCTACATTTAAATTAAAGTGAATCTGGAAAAAAAAATGAATGTATTGAATTTTTAATTTCAACCATTAGTACTGCGGCGGATCCACAAATACCAAAATATATATATATATATATATTTTGTATTCTTCAAATATGATCGTCGGCGGGAAGCAAGCAACAAAAAAAGTCTGGCCTAAAATACAATATAAAAACATAAAATAAAAAGAATAAAATACAATATGATAATATGGTTAGATGTCCTTTTACTTTCAAAACTGACTTAGTTATTTGTGACATAGACTCAAAGAAGCTTAAAACATTCCTTACAGATTTTGGTCCATATTTACATGTCAATATCATTCAGTTGCTGCTGATTTGTCAGCTGCACATCCCAGTTATTTATTTCCACATATTTATCGTTTCACTTGTGTAAGAACATGTGCGCCTCCACCTTCTGTTTTAGAATGCTCCACAGGTGCTCAGTAGGGTTTAGGTCTGGAGATATGCTTGACCCCTTTACCCTGAGTTTATTTAGCAAGGCAGTGGTCGTCTTGGAGGTGTATTTGGCGTTTTTATCATGTTGAAATACTTCCCTGCAGCCTAGTTTCCAGAGGTTCATGCTCTACTTTAGTATGTTACAGTACATTTTGGTATTCATGATTCCCTCAATGAACTGTAGCTTTTCACAGCTAGCAGCACTTATGCAGTCCCAAACCATAACATTCTCACCACTATGCTTAACTGTAGGAAAACACTTGTCTTTGTACTCCTCACCTGGTTGCCACCACACATGCTTGACACCATCTGAACCAAATAAGTTTATCTTGGTGTCATCAGACCACAGGACATGGTTCTGCTTGTCTTCAGCAAACTGTTTGCAGGCTTTCTTGTGCATTAACTTTAGAAGAACCTTCCTTCTGACACCAATGCAGACCGGTTTGATACAGTGTATGGTGACAGACTGACCCCCCATCTTTATAAACTCTGCAGCACTGATAATTCTATTTTTAAAAGACAACCTTTGGTTATGACGCTGAGCACGTGCACTCAGCTTCTGTGGTCGACCGGGGCAAGGCCTGTCCTGAGTGAACACTGTCCAGTTAAACCACTGTATGATCTTGACCACCATGCTGCATCTCACTTGGCAATCTTCTTATAGCCTAGGCTGGGGGTTATCAAGGCCGGAAGCTGGTTCAATGCAGTCCTCGTCCTACAGGTGCCGCCGATCCCCAATACACCACTATGGATGGATGTATGGACGGATGGACGGAAGGACAGAGGTAGGCCTATTATAATTACTAGGCTATTGTTATAATTGGCAGTAGCACCAGACTTCTAATATGAGCTTGCAGGCATTATTATTATTATTATTATTGTTATTATTATTATTATTGTTATTATTATTATTATTATTATGAGTAGTAGTATACCTACTTAATATTAAGTTAATATTTAAAGCCTATTGCAAGGAATCAACACTTGGAAGCAATGTAGTGTAGCCAATCCTCCCAAGTTTTTGGCAGAACCCAAATCAGAAAAATATACATATACAGGGTACCTATAAAGTAACCCATTATTGAACTTTATCTCTTCACCCACAAAGCTCACATTGAATCTCTACATACTTTGTCAGTCCCCTTGACTCTGTTCTCTAATAGACAGCACCCCTACAGCACCACCACAGATTAGGTACTATTTAGGTGGTGGATCATTGTCACCACTGCAGTGACCCTGATTACCTGATTAGGTGGTGGTGTGTTAGTGTGTGTTTCTGGTATGAATGGATCAGACACAGCAGTGCTGCTGGAGTGTTTAAATTTAAAGACAGGAGCTTATCTGCACAGCTTGTATTAGTCATCCCCAAATCCGTCAAAAGTTCTCACATAATGCTGCATACAGGATGTTGTTTGCTGGTCATTTTTGGTTGGTGGATTATTTTCCTTCCAACAATGCCACTGATATGTTCACAAACTCCAGCAGCACTGTTGTGTCTGATAGATCTTGTTTCTTCCTGTATGTGAATGTTGCTAGATGTGGTGTTACATATACATTTATAGCATTTAGCAGTCGCCCTTATCCATATAGTCTGTGGGTTAAGGGTCTTGCTCAAGATCCCAACTGTGGTAGCTTGGCAGAGGTGGGATATGAACCCTGGTCCAGAGTCCAGAACCTTAACCACTAGGCTACCACAGCCCCATCGCCCCGTGTTGATCAAATGCCTTTGACGAGGACTGTGGGCAAGGTTTGGTTCAAGCTGAAGTGCATAATCTGGTAATCCATGTTATCAACGCATAATTTCACATTATTCCAAACAGCAACTTGTGATATAAATGAATGCCTGGCCTGTGTACCAACATAAATACTCATAAATACTCAGGCATAGAGGAGAAAATAAGTGGGATAAAAATAATAAATATAATAAGTAAATAATAATAATAAAAATAATATAATAATAACTAAGAGAAAAAGCAAAAGACACACAACTGTAAAATGGAAGCAAATGTCACTTCTGAATGATTCCAGAGAGCATGTGAAAATGATTTCCAGATGAAGTGAACTTATAACAACATAATAATGACTGTTAGAGGGTTCAACAGTCTAGGGCTGTAGATTACAAATGACTAGTTTCAAATATTAGGATCATTCTTGAGTCATATAAGGCAGCATTTGTTGTAAAATTCAGACAATACCCAATGAGTGTTTAGACACAGTCAGGTGGCTGAACAAACCTGACTCTCTGGAATGACAATTATTAATGTTATGTGGATTTGACACAATGTACCAAAGAGACTAATTAACCTTTCATCTGCTTCTGTTCATATGTTCTCTTTCTGATCAGGTCTTATTTTCAGAGCAGCTCCTGGAGCCAGAGTTAAGTTCCTTTTGTACATGGAATCAAAAGGTGTCTATACATGCGCAGACAAGACTTGACCTTAAACTACAGTGATCTTAGTTCAATGGAATTTATGTAGTGTAAAGTAGTCAAGAACTTTGTTAAAGATGTGTATAGACCACATGCGAAAGTGTGGGCATATTGAGATATATGAGAGACAGAACCCTATAAAGAACTGGCGTGTTACCATGTGAGCACGTTTACCTGCACCTAGTAAATTCCACGATAGGTTCTGCACTTAACCAAACTGCCAAACTTACACACAGTGAGTAAAAAAGCCGGTGAGAGACAATGCTCCGTTGTGAAAAGCGCTATATAATAAATCTGATTTGACTTGACTTGATGCCATGGATGCCAAGCAGGAGAGCCAGTAGCCCATTGCGCCTTAGCGTACTGCCAGTCAGTAATCTAATAAACACAACCAGCAACCTACAACCACCCAAACTGCAGAAGACTCTTCTAAGACATGAACCCTCTGGTTCCGTTTAAAATCACTATCCACTAAGTTTGTTCGTGGCCATTTTAGCCCACAAACAGCATGCTCTGTAATTGTTTTTATACATTTAGAAATGTTTTTTTGCTACTTTTACTGTGTAAAGTAAAAAGTTAAAAAGTTTTTAACTAACATCATACTTAATTAATAATTATAAAATAGCCATAGTTTATTTTATTTGTAAGCCTTTAAATGCTTTCTTGTTTGCACAATGCACTAAAACAATGTGCCAATGACCACCTAAAAATGACCACTATCTATATTTTTAGTGCTACTGATTTTTCTTGTATTATTAATGGCACCTTCATGGATATGTAACTGATTATTTTGCACCATTATTTTTGTGCACGAAATAAAGAAATAATACTCCCGCTTAACCTGTTTGTGGACTAAAATGGTCACCTATATATTAAATGAATTTTTCATTTTTAACAATTTTTTAAATAATTTCTTTTATTTGCATCAGTCCTGATCATAAAAAACAACACATTTTTAACACTTTAAATGCCTGTTAGATCACACAATGCTGATGTTTGTAAAAAAGATCAAAACATAAACACAATTTAACCAACTAATACATGCTACCTGGTTGCTTTTTTAAAACAATCATTGCAGATGATTTGTCATTGAATTAGCAGAATCAATTAAGTTTTTTGAACAGAAAGAGACAAAAACAAAAACATCCACTTAGCATGTTCGTGGAAAAAAATGGCCACCATATGTTTGCTTATGCAAAATGGTAAAGAAACACCATATAGTGAAAATATTTGCTACTTTTGGTGCTGATTTGTTTTAATTATTACAAACCGGATTCCAATGAAGTTGGGACACTAAACAAATTGTGAATAAAAACTGAATGCAATGATGTGGAGGTGCCAACATCTAATATTTTATT
>JAVSBV010000055.1:6161945-6174246 GCA_033117975.1 Parotocinclus spilosoma
ACATTGTGTTGTAGATCATTTCGAAAAACTTGTTTGCAAATTTATTTTTCAATGAACAAAGTTTGTAAGCAACAGTACTTCTTGTTTGTACGTTCGCTATACGTGTAAATCGTACAATAAAGGTTTAATAAATATTTAACATGTTAAATTGCATGTCTTGTAACATAGGGCATGTTCGTTTAATCGTACCAAACCGTTATTAGGACCAAAACAATCACGGCCCGATGTGGTCCAATTAACCGGAATCTACTGTATTATTTAATTTCATCATCAGAAAAGCAAATGAAAAGTCAAAGAAAGTAGTTTGATTTTACAAATTAGGTGCAAACTCAATTATCTTAACTGAGTAGCAAGTGATATATTCATGGGGGTAAAGCATGTCAAACTGGACGAGAGTGCCCCACATGGTAGGGTCACCAAAGACTGCCAAACCACTGGCAGTGATATGGACAGGATCAGATTGTCAAGCAGTTCTTTTGGGATCCTCTTTGTATTTATTTGGAAATATCTCCTAATTTTCAGGCTATGTATTTGGAATTGTTACCAGGATATATTTGGGTAAAAACTTTTCTTATGGCTTTTACACAATGGTTAATGACTAACTACCTGAGTTGCCTCACTGTATCAAGAAATGGTTCTGAATCCAACAGCAATACTGTTCTTTTACCTGCCAGAACATGGGTACTGCTTTTGTGCTTGGAATAAAGTGATCTTCAGGATTTGAAGAAGGTGGATCTTTTTCCTTGGTGCTTATTATCAGTGGCTTCTTTAGTTCCTAAAATACAATGGCCATTCTGTTGGGTTCTTTTTAAAGTCAGTTGACCCTGCACGGTTCAACAACCCTTCCTAGACTTTGATTATCCAGTTGAACTTCAGGCTGGTGGCAGAGCCACCCAATGCTGCATGTCAGTCTTTTCTTGAAATACTGCCTTTACGTGGTTTATATCCTCTTCCGTGTCTGGTAGGAAGAATTAGCTGAAGGGACAGGAAGACTGAGGGCATCTGCTCAGCCAACTGCTGAGATTAAACATCCCAAGAAGTGACCAAGAAGAATAGTCAAACTGGGAAGGGAATAATAGAGGATGTTCACAAATAAGGCCTTTTCCTTATTCCTATTCCCCTGTTGCATAACCGGTTAATATAACAAATTCACTCAAACATTCTCTGGTCACAGTATTTGGCAGCATCTGTGGCATTTTTAAAGATCAATAAATAACTTGCGGCTAAAAAGAATTTACAAATTGCCAAAATCCTGCTGGTTTCAAGCTAAGCGTTTATGCGTCTCACTGTAAATAGGTTCTGGTCAGATGTCTGTTTTAAATTGAGTGTGTTCTTAGGGCATTTGGCAGTAAATTAGACCATGATTAGCCAGGAGGAAGTGCTGTCCACATTATTATAGTGACAGACAGAGAATGGGTCTATAAAATAAGAGCTTGCTCAATGGATGGATCAAATCAGGAGGTCTGAATAGCTCCACACAAATGAAAACAACACTACTCCATTTAACTAAAGAATACAGTCTGGATCCCTCTTTGTCATGAGAAGCTGATCTGCCAAAAGGCAAGACACACCCAAAGAGAGGCTCGTCAAGACAAGTTGGCATTATGTCAGCCTTTAAGGCAACATTAAGGCCCAGCAGTGAGGCACCTTCAGCTTCCAAGCCGTGCCAGTCACATAGTGCTGAGAAGCATATGGTGGGTAAGTTTTACAGTCCAACCATACATCTGTCTGATCTTGACATCCTTCACTCGTCACTTTCATTGTTGTGTACTGATAACATTGGCCATTAGAATTGCCAAGAACAATATGCAACATGCAATTCGGAAATTGGGACTAAGATTAATTTTGGACTCGTTTCCAAAGCATCAGTTTCATCCAAACATTGTGCAGTAACTGATCAAAGTGTTTTTTGCGTTGTAAGCCAGGAAATCCTGAGTTGGCACGTTGGCTTGGGTTAACATTCTATTGTCTAGCCCTGGCTTCAGTGCCTCCATTGAAGTTCTCTGTCCAGCTGTAAAATTGGTAGCGACTAGACCCCCTCTGAAAACAAGATGCTGCCTCACTTGGTTGGATCACGCCCAGCCAAAGACGCAGGCTTGGGATGGGGTGCTGGAGGGGGCTTAGAAACATGCCATTTTGCTTCCTGCCACTTCCTTTACTGGATCTCAGCTTCCTGCCCTAAGCTATTGTGTTTCATGGTGCATTTCCCTGCTCAGGCCACAGACATTTTGCAGTTTTAAACACGGCCAGATTACCATAACATTCGCTCCAGGAGCACTGTCAGCAGTGGATACATTTCCTCAGGAAGTCATTATGTGCTATAACCAAAGAGAGGGCAAAAAGAGCCAGAAGCAATATGTAATTATACAAGTGAACACATTTTAAGAAACAGCAAAGACCAGCAAGGAACATTTGGATTTGGAATCGCTCTGTCCAGTCAAGAAGGCACGCAGAGGATAGAGTGTCCTGGCAGCTGGTTTCTCTAATGAGCACCCTCTTAAAACTTTAGAATGATAGATAGTGCTTGACACATGAGCTAAATCTGATATCTGATATTCATGTATATTAGTAAAGGCCAGTATTCTCCACAAAGGGTCAAGAAAACTGATTCAAATTTCCCATGCAAACATTTTGTTGATAACAGATATCTTAAAAGACTTTGTTTGGACTTTATAAGGAATGGCTTACTATATGAGGTTCCATGCCTCAGTGTTTGGATGCTTGGCTGGAAGGTGCACCTTTCTGTCCACTCGTAGCAAAACAAAGGCAGCAGTGTCTCTGGGTCTTGACCTGTAGCCCTAAGCCTTGAAAACAACAGCTGTGTTGAAGGGTTAAGAACGGCCTAGGCTTGTGGCCATGGTCATGCATGGAAGAAGGCCTGCTGTTCTTTTGGCCACAGCCATCCGACAACAGGAGGTGACACACAGGGCTTATTTTAATGATCTGCAAGAATCTTTGGGCTACACTGGGGAAGAATAGCTGTTGCCGTTTGACTTCCGAATTGTGCATTAGTGATCAGTGCAGTTGATTATTTTGTCATTGTAGGAATATGAAGGGCCTTTAATAAGTTTACAGATTTTAGGGTTATTTTTCCTAGTAGTTACAGTATAATAAGTTATCTAATGTTCAGGTAGCTCTATAAATAAAAAGGTCAAGTTTGGGATTAGATGTTTTCCTCTTTGTCTCACACACATCATACAAAGTCATTGCCACAGCCTAAGCTTAAAGATATCTTCAGCTGTCAGTGCCGGCAAAATAAGTGTGCCTTTGTTCTCAAAACACTGGATGCTGTGAAAGGCCTGATTTGAGCCTCGGTCAGCCTTTTATCCCCTCCCAACCATTCAGTTCTGTAGCGTGAGGTAACCTTACCTAAATTAAGGTCCTTTGTTCAGCTACGCTACCTAACCACGAGGGAGGCCTGCAACTAGATCTCAAAGTTTCTCTGGTATGGATTCCACTCGGCTGTTTTCTCTGTCAACATAACACTTAAGAGAGTGAAGGGGCAAAGTACTCTTGGTCTTAAGCTGATATGGGAGGGCAAGTACAATTAAATCCTCCACAGCCTTCTACACAGAAGCCGTTTATGGCCAGCTTGGCCCTCTGTGAAACTATAAATGGGCTGCCTGAGTGATGTTTGGTCTTTACATACAACCGTTATACAACGTGCCCTTTTTCATCCAAATACACTATTGTTTAGTGTGGGCAGTGGTAAACTGTGGTTGCCATGCCTATATTTTGCAGTGGTTCTCAGCGAGGTGCCTTAAGCAGTTGGAAATTTTTACACTGACCTTTCTTCTTTAGTCTTAAACATTTCACAAAAGGTTCCCTCTAAGTTAACTATGTGCATACAGAAGAAGCACGGAATTAGACTGCAGAGTGTAGCTGGAACATCTGCAGAAAGAGCTAACAGCACAGCTAATAATACTAACCTGTGTTTTCTTTCCTTTTTTTCCTGTGCTTTTTCACCAAGTCTTGGCCACAATGTGGTTGCCTGCGCAAACAAATAGTGCAACCGCCGCTTGTGTAGCCAGTATTTAAAAATGAACCCTAAGTTTGAGCCCAATAGTTGTTGAGCTCACAGTTTGACATATTCTCCATATAAATTGTGAGAAGACATTGTGCCCTACGCTGAGAAAATTCCCGGTACAGCCAATCGTTTCGAGCAGAATGAATACAGTCCGTATGTTTTGTAGTGAAGAATCAAGACCAGCACGTTTTGACCTCACACCTTACTGTGAGAGGAGAGAAGCACTGACAGATTTATGACAGAAATATTCCTCTTAGAGGTGAGACTGCTTCCCAGAAGAGCATTCGAGGCGAAGGAATGCACTTGTATTAAAGTATGCATAAATGTGTAACTTTAAACAATTAAAACAAAGCATGGTAAAGTCGAGTCTTACTAATCCTCAATATACACCTTTGCTCAATAAAAAGTACCAAATATACACAAATAGGTTACTTAGAAAAAAAAATCCCATTTCGTTTTACCATTTCTCATCAAAACAGCCATACTAAAAACCCACAAAGACCAGTATATTTTGTGTTTTGATGCTGGTTTGCTGGTCAGTTACTATATTGTTCAAGCTGGTTCAGGTAAAGCAGCGCTGGTCTGGTGATGGTTTAGCTGGTAACTTAAAATGTTTTTTGCACTTGTGTCCGAAACACAACATATGCTGGTCATATGCTGTTTTTTTTTTACAGGGATGACAGGTAATCAACTATTAACAAAATTACACCTAATAAAATGTTAGTTTACATCTGTAAAAGTTAAATACATTTATGCACCATCTAACAGCTGCATTATGTTCTGTGAAACAATTGTACAAGAATATTGCATGCAGACAATATGTACCCATGTCAGAGATAGCACAGTCAGAGAAAACACAAGTGGAAAGCTTAAACTCTTATACATATCCTCTAGGAATACAAAACACCATGATTTTTCACTATGCAATTTTTTAAAATATTTTTTAAACGCTTTAAACCTTTAATGAGGTAAATCTAGCATGGTGCTACTAGTAAGAAGTCACAGTGGTCATATGGCTGGTGTTTGGCACTCCTAGGTATATGTAGGTGAACAGTGCTTGTAGCATTAAGCAAAGTAGTTGACACTAATTGATCTGTTTCTTGTGAATGTGAGAAAACCCCACATGGAAACGGGCAGAACATGCAATTACCCAAGCAAAGCATTTCAGCGTTTAGCATATTTTGCATTACCCAAACCTACATAACAATCACTTTTGTGTTGTAGCTATTTAACTTTTTTTGTTTTGTGTTTGTTTTTATTTTGTTGTTTTAACATTAGCTACATTTGTTGTCTGGTAAGTCAAGCTCACGTTTTTATAAAAATTGTTTTCATGCATTTGTGATCTTCTGATCATTTAAACACTGGATGTGATTACTTCATTCTATGCAGTTTAAAAAGTGATTTGTATTCTGAAACACTACTTAGTACACAGTAGATGATTGGAACCCATGCATTGTGCTCATCAATATCAAACTTATGGAAGTGGGCTAGTACTATCTCACATTACACAGGACAGTTTGTTACAAAATAATAAATATGAAAATTTGTCATGATAACTTAGATTTTGTATTAATATTTAAAACTTTGCTAACAGACTAATAGCTAACAAGCCAAGTAGGCCTGGAATTGCTGATTTATATTCAAAAAACTAAATGGATGACTAATTTAACCCGATTTAACCCAGACACATTTTTACAGTATATAAGCTAGCCAGGAGATGTGTTTCCGAATTACATGTTCATGAGTATAAATAGTTTTTAACTGATGGGAAATAAAGATGTTTAACAGAAAGTACAGAAATGTATATATAATTGTTCTTATTTATTATTTGGGCATTTAAATATGTTGAATAATTTTAGTGTTTTAAAAGTAAATCTCTCTTATACGATTAAAGGCTCTGTCCTTTACAAGTTGATGAAACATATAACTCAATTAAATTAAACCTAAAAAGCTAAAGTTGCATATGATCTAGTACAAAAGAACTACAATGTTTGATAGTCCAAAATCAAAGTACTATGAAATTTCCAAAATGAATATTGAAATACATGCGACAACTTGTGCTTTATTTTCTCCTGCCCCTCAAGAGACCTTTAGATGAAACCGTTATACCATATATCTAGTGGTATCCAAAACTGTCCTGTCAGTGAATCTGTCTGAAATATTCTTTAACCACAACAAAATACAACCACAATTAAAACACAAACTTGAGTGGAGGAGTTTCTGGCACTTGTACAAGATACTAAAAAAGGGACAGTTTTTAGTGTTTTTTTACAGACAGTGAAGCACTAGGACAGAAAGACTGTGAGAGAAACAGAAAGCACAAAACCCTAGGGAGGCAGTGCTGGTAATAGCTTTAGACGTGCAATTCTTCCATAATTTGGCGGTTAATGGGTGACAGATGCAAGTAATGCTTCTGTGCATGGAGAGGATGGAGCAGGAGTTTTCTGGAGATGAGATAATGCCTACTGGAGGAAAAGAAGCCATGCTGATCCCTGATCCTTACTGCTATTGCACTCTAACAGATGTTCGACATCCCCTCAGCCATGACTCCTTTACCAGCGAGGTCAGTATCTTTGCAAAGCTGTGTTCCTGTCCATCATCAAGCCCATGACAAACACACACGGCATGAGAAGTGTCTGTTCCTTTGGCTTTATCTCTGCAGACCGTTTTTTAAAGGCAGACAAGTAGAGCAATGTTCAGCAAGAACAGTTTTCATGGGCTTGTCTTATTATGCTTTATCCAGTTCTAAATATCTTAAGTCTTAGTCTAATAGCATTCATTTTCATTGACAACTGGTAAAAGAATTATTGGTGTGTCAAAAATAGAACTTGATTTTATTTCACCAGAAACTGTGTATACAGTATAAACAGCATGTTTACATCTTTGAGTGCACAGTATGCATTTGTGTGATGTTTACATTTCATAGGGTGGAGACTTGCGCCCTTGGTACTTTACTTATCCCTTTGTGAAAAAATATACTTTTTATTGTATGTTTGCTTGTGGACGCAGTTATGCAACCTTTGTCTTATTACATATTATCACCTCCTTAAATGGTTATTATAACATTTTTTACTCATTTATACTAGTTTTAGCCGATTGTAATTGCACCTTACACATAGAAAATATGCATACATAAACTACATGGATGAGAATATTTGGACACACCCTGAAAATAGTGGGTTTGCTTATTTTAGCCACACCCATTGCTTACAGATTCATCAAATGAAGCATACAGCCATGCAATCTGCAAAGTCAAACACTTGCTGTAGAATGGGTCATATTCAAGATCACGCTGATGTTTTACAATGATATCATTGTTATCTTGGGAGAAAAGCTTACAAAAATTTTAGTTAAGTCAAAATTTCTTCCCGTAACTTGTATGTATGCACTTATGTGGTATCATAAAACCATGTCATGTTTCAGCATGTCAAGACTGCCATACACAGTACAAGTTTCATGTAGAAATACTGTTTTTAAAAATTAGGGGATAGTTCAAAATGAAACCTCTCTCAATGAAGTATCCAATATTTTTTGTGAGCAGTGTAAATTTGCAGATGAACTTGACTAGAATCTTCCTAGAGTCCTGGCCTCAACCACCTCAAATACCTTTGGCATAAATTAGAACCATGAGTCAGGGCTAACTGTCCAACATCAAAACCTGACCTCACATATATTTTGGAAATAAAAAACTGAAAATTGGTATGTGCATATGAATAGTTGTGGTGCAACCAATTACCTTCAGAAGTCACATGCTTAGTGAAACATGCTTAGTATAATAAAATATACACACCTTTTCTAAAAGGCTAAAACACCATTAACCAAGAGGTACCACTAACCAAACAACACCATAAAGACCAAGGAGATCAGGGACAAAGCTGTTGGGAAGCACGAGCCGGGGTTGGGTTCTAAAAAATATCCACATCTCTTTGTAACTAAGAAAATGGTACCAGAACCAACCTGACAAGGAAGGCAGTAATCATACAGGAAGCACAGAGACCAAAGGTAACAAGCAGAGACTGGAGTATCTGTCCATACGACCACAATAAGCTATACACTCCATTGAGTTTTATGGAAGAGAAGACAAAAAGCAGTTTCTTATAGACAAAAGTAGAAAGTTTTGAGTTTGCCAAAAGGCATGTGGGAGACTCCCTAAATGTATGGAGGAAGGTGCTCTGGTCAAATGAGATAAAAATGTAACTTTTTGGCGAGGAAAACACTATATCTGGCACAAAACCAAAACATCTCATCACTCGAAAAAACATCATTCCCATTCCCATAGTGAAAGATGATGTTGGCAGCAAACTGGTCCGAGTCGAAGGGAAGATGGATGGTGCTAAATACAGGGATATGCTTGAGCAAAACCTTTTTCGGTCCGTCAGTGATTTGAGCATGGGATGGAGAAGAAGACCCAAAGAATACTGCTAAAGCAACACAAGTGGTTTAAGGGAAAATTTATAAACATATTGGAATGGCCTAGTCAAAGCCCAGACCTTAATCCATTTGAGAATCTGTGGTTGGACTTTAAGATTGCAGTTCACCAGCGGAAACCATTTAACTTGAAGGAGCTGGAACAGGTTTGCCTTGCGGAATGGGCAAAAATAAAATAAAAACCAGTAGCAAGATGTGGCAAGCTCATAGAGACTTATCCAAAGCGGCTTGCGGCTGTAATTGCTGCAAAATGGGGCTCAAGGTACTGACTTTAGTGGAGTGAAAAGTTAAGCACACTGAAGTATTCTGTTATTTTGTCCTATATGTTGTTTCCTTCACAATAAAAAAATCAAATGTTCAAAGTTGTAGGCATGTTCTGTAAATGAAATGATGCAAACCCTCAAATAATCCATTTTAATTCCAGGTTGAGCAGCAGCAAAACATACAAATGCACATGGGGGTAAATATTTTCCAAACATATTAAAAGTATGCTTAAATGCTTTATGCACCCCTGAGGTACAGCTAGTCTATCAGGTTAGATAATCCCAGTGTGTAAAAGCAAAACACAATATCCAGAATTAGCTCCACTTATCCTCAACAGAGGTGACCCTGGATAGGGCACCAGTCCAGTGCAGGGTTCAGTAACATATAGCTGGCCCCTCACATTGCTAGGTATAAATATATGGAATTATTAATATAAGTACTATCATTTGCAATAGTTTAGGCATCCCTGTTCAAATAACGTTTAATGTTTCTTTCATGAAAAGATTCTAACACAACCATTACGGAAACGTGCCATTTGGAAACATATGGAAAAATGCAACATGAACTTTTTTTTGGAAGGTCTGGAAAATTGCTGAAATATGTCACACTTCAGTTTGTTTCCTTTGGATTTTGTGGTAAATTCCTTTAGAGTATAAAACAACTGCCCTACCTGAGCACCTGTTTTACTGATTTTCTGCAAGCCCAAGATCAGAAAAATCTGGAACGGTTATAGAAATGCAAATAAATCAAATGCAGTTTTTCTTACATTTATTTTGACTTTTATTTCATTGCACAGAGTATTACCCGGAGATATTTTATATTTTGTCTGATCAGTTTAATTTAATTTGTTTATAAACATCCATACCTGCACTTCAGTCCTGCAATACATTAAAAAAACATCCACTTGGGATGGAGGCAATTTAGGGCTAGTAATGAGACTGAGGCATGGGGTTGGAGAACTTTCACAATGTTTTTGGAAATCATGGACGTGGACCAAAGAGGAAAAAGACTGTCCGGATTGTTATCAGCACAAAGTTAAAAAGCCAGCATCTCTGATGGTATTTGGGCGTGTTACGGTACATGGCATGGGTAAATTGCACATCTGTAAAGGCACCATTAATGCTGAAAGGTACATACAGGTTTTGGAGCAACATATGCTACCATCCAAGCAATGTATTTTTCAGGGACCTCCCTGTTTATCTCAGCAAGACAATGCCAAGCCACATTCTGCACCTGTTACAACAGCGTGGCTTCGTAGTAAAAGAGTGTAGGTACTAGATTGTCCTTCTTGCAGTCCAGATCTGTCTACCATTAAAAATGTGTGGTGCATTATGAAGCACAAAATACGACAATGGAGACTCCGGACTGTTGCGCAACTGAATTTGTACAGCAAGAAAAAATGGGAAAAAATTCCACCTACAAAGTTTCAACAATTAGTGTCTTCATTTCCCAATTGCTTATTGAGTGTTTTTAAAAGGAAAAGTGAAACCGTGGTAAACATGCCCCTGTCCCAACTTTGTTGCAGGCATCAAATTTAAACAATAAAGTTTATCCATTTGAACATTACGTATCTAGTCTTTGTAGTGTATTCAATTAAATATACCTTAAAAAGGATTTGCAAATTATCGTATTCTGTTTTTATTTATGTTTTACACAACGTACCATCTTCAGAATTGAAATTGTACTAAAACAGGTTTAAAATGTAAAATCAAATCCTCTATTGTAGTTTCACCTATACTGAATAAACAAATTCTTCTTCTTTTTTTTATTTCTGAGGAATACCAATTCAAATTAATGTGTATTTGCATACAAATTTGTATCATTTTGTAAAAAAATATATCCTTTTTTTATTATTCAAAAAATATCATTTTGTCATGATGCATCGTTACACTCCATTACCGATATGAAACTCAAGACAAGACCCCTTTCAACATATACCATATCATAGCAGATTAAGTAGTAAAACAACATTTTTAGTATAATCCTTTAGAATGAAATCGAATATTTTTACAAGACATCTCAGCTTTCAAATGAAAAGCAGAAATGAAAATGTGGCATGGCTCTTCTTTATAATTAACCATTTTCTATATTTCATAAGCACTGTTTATGTAGATGTGGATTGTGAAAGGGGGATATCAAGTTTATATATACTGCTCACCAAAAATAGAGGATATTTCAAAATAAAAAATCCCATAATGAAATATCTCCTAATTTTTGTAAGCAGTGTATAACAGTAAGGGCTAAATGTCTCCACAAGGATAGACGGATCCTTATGGGGACATTTTAATAGTTCTTATAAGGAAATGAGCATTATTAATCTTAAAATTTGTATTAAAAAAAAAATAAAAAGAAAAGAGTCCCTTTAGGATACTGAGGTGAATGTGCAGCAGTTATTTGTTACAGTAACATTATGTCCATGTCAAGTCTCCACAATGATAGAAAGACAAGCTTGTGTGTGTGTGTGTGTGTGTGTGTTGGCAGACGTGCGTCTGGTGTGCTAAATGCTGAGTAGATTTCCTGCAGTGAGTTGCACTGCTCCGGATCTGAGCACAGCGCGCCTCACTAATCCCCCTTCCTGTTTTGTGTAAATGCAGCACTGCAGAGGAAGAGTGGGATTTATTTGATAATTAGGCTGATAATACCTTACAGGCAATTACCTGAGATGGTTTGTGATTGTGTGCTATAGCATGTGTGTGTGTGTGTGTGTGTGTGTGTGTGTGTGTGTGTGTGTGTGTGTGTGTGTGTGTGTGTGTGTGTGTGTGTGTTGGGTGGTTTGGCTGGTCACGTATGACCATCTAGATGTGGGATTGTGTGTGAGCCTAAGTATTCTTGAATTGGGATGTGGGTTTGTGGCTGGATCTAATTTGCTGTTGGAATTTTATTAAGCCTTATCTTACCATTAGAGTCTCTGAGGATCAGCACAGAGAAAGTAACTGACAGGTCTCACAAATGAACCAGAGCTCACTTTATACATGTATGCAAAGTCTGTCTCTACCAGATTGCTGTCAACAAATAGCATTGGAGTCTTGGAAATCCTGTAGTTTTACGGTGCAACACAGAATCCCGACCAATGCAAACCCCAACCGATTAAACCTTTTACTCAACTTCACTTGAAACAGAATTCTGACTCAGAAACAATGTGAGCAGCGTTTAGCTGGTTATATCCAGCCATGTAGCTTAAAGTGTCAAATCCACTGGGTTACCAAGAAGCAGTTTTTTCATAAACCTGCATTTCATTTAATAACATTTACTGCCAAGGTAAAAAATATTCAGAGGAACATTAGATTCAGTGTTAATTTTACACAGTCATTCTTTTACTTGTGATTGGTCTCACATAATATGGTTTAAGCATCTGTCCAAATTTAAATCAATAAATGATTTAAATTAAATTAACTTGTAAAATACATTATCCTCTGCTTTCAGCACCACAAATATGAATCCTTGCTAGAAGTGCTGGAATGTATTTGCACTGGAAGCCCAGCTACAATTGAACATACTGGGGTTTGACAATGAAAGTGAAACACCTGGTTTTAGACAAAGGTTTGGCTATAGCAGCCCGGCCGTGTATATTAACCCTGTGGA
>JAVSBV010000055.1:6175169-6199732 GCA_033117975.1 Parotocinclus spilosoma
AAACTAAACTAGAAAAGACTAAGGAAGCTCCAGGTTAATTTAAACTAAACTAGAAACGATTAAGGAAGCTCCAGGTTTATTTAAACTAAACTAGAAAAGACAAAGGAAGCTTCAGGTTAATTAAAACTAAACTAAAAGAGACTAAGGAAGCTCCAGGTTAATTTAAACTTAACAAACTAAGGAAGTTCCAGATAAATCCATGTAAATCAGGTCCTCCATCCCGCTCCTCGGTCCGTCCCGTTACCTCCACCCGCACACGTAGCAGCTTGCTGTTTATGCAGTAGCGCCCCCTGCAGGCAGGCAGTTTAGTCTCTGCTCTGTTTGTCCCCACTGTGGTGTGATGTGTTAGCGTTCACTGACCTGTCGAATGTCCTGCTCAGGCAAACGAGGCCGCCGCAGCAGTGCAGGATCTCTAGACAGCAATATGGACGTAAGTATCACGCTGTAGGATGCATCCCCATCAATCGCCGTCAGCAAGAGACACTTCTTGGTTTATTTTGTTTTAATTTCTCCCCTAAAGCGCTCCTTAATTTGCATGAGCTAGTCGCTACCTCGTGTTGAAAGGCGTCTTGGTCTCTTCTGCTTTGCTCTGGATATGTGTAGAGATAGCTAGCATGCTAAAACTAACGTGTGCATGTTACAGGCTAAGGTCCAGTTATGGGGTCCTTTCTGTGTGGAGTCTGCATGTCCTCCCCGTGTCTGCATGGGTTTACTCCGGGTACTCCGATTTCCTCCCACAGTCCAAAGGCATACATGTTGGGTTAATTGGTGTCTCTAAAGTGGCCCATTGTGTGCGACTTTGTGTGTATGACTGTGTGTGTGTGTGCCCTACGATGGATTGGCCATCTAGGGTTGTTCCTGCCCTTGCGCCCAGGGTTGCCAGGTGGGCAGTGGCCCTGTGTGGATTGAGCCAAAGATAATGAATGAATGAATGATCATTAGAAAAGCAACTAAAAAGTCAAATAAAGTAGTTTGTTTACGTAAATGAGATGCAAACTTAATTATGGTAATTGAGTAGCAAGTGACATATTTATGGGGTGAACAGAAACATGTTAAAATGGATGAAAGTGCCCCATATTGACTGTTCAGTAGGGTGTATGGTCAGCCAAGACTACCAAAATACACTGACAGTAATGGTGCATGGACAGGATCAGATTGTCCAACAGTTCTTGTGGGAACCTCTTCATACTCATTTTAAATTATCCCCTTATTTATGTGAGCAGTCTGTGTTACATCTTTATAATGTCCCTAGTAACAGCTCAATGCTTTCTCTGAAACTTAACCTAAGTGAGTCCCCCATAGCTGCTGATGGTGTGTAATACTGATAATATTCAGCATTGTCTGGTGACTTTTTACAGCTGTACTGCTGCAAAGTACTGCTACTGTGCTGATATGGATTGCATTGCATTTAATACTAAAACAATTACGATAAGAACACACCTACAATAACAGCTTCTGGAATTTTATTGTGTTTGGCACAGAGAGCATAAATAAGAAAAAGATGAGGGTTTTACCCAGTGTTATTACAATAATTGTGAAAGTAGGTAACTAATTTGTATCACAGATTGTATTAAATTAAACTACAGGCCCTCTGAAGCGCCTCTAAACGCGTTGAATTTTATCCTCTATGCATGTCTTGGTTCTTGTTGTTTTCTCAGTTCTTTGTGCAGTTGCTTGATTAAAATGTTTGCGTTAACAATTTTGGCCAACTGTAGGTTAATGTAAGTGTTTTAATACTCCATATATGCTTTATACGATAGTGTGGATTTTCTGAGTCTGGATTGGATTAATTAAATTGACATTATTCCTTATGGGGAAAAGTTGCTCCCGACAAGCCTTCTGGAAAGAATTAACCACAATGAACCGGTGTATCACTGTAATGACATGTTGGTGCCCTGGTGGCGAAGTGGTGAAATACACTAGCTTACTACCAAAGAAACCTGTTTAAGTCTTGGCTGTGCCTCTGGTCAGGTCTGGTGCAACAAAGGCACAACTGGGAGGGGGGGCATGGCGGGTGTCTGAGAAAAGGAAGATGGGATGTAGCTCCATCAGCTGATTGAGGTGCTGGTAAAGATGGTAGATGGACATGGCAAGATTAGTCTATTTCATAGAGCGCTGGTGATAATAAGCAGTCAGCATCCATGACTTCTGTGAGGCCACTCACTCCTTCAGCGGGGGGTTGTGCACGCAGCAGGACTTGCCAAATTGGGAGAAGGGGGAATAGTGAGCACAATAGGACAAAATACATTATTATTTGTAATTCCCGCTAGATAACAGTGTTTCTGTAGTAGAATAACTAAAAGACTAACTCTAGTATGGATAAATTACAGTAAATTTATTAAGCATTTATTTGATATAAGGGAAATCTGCGAAATGTCTGCTATATTACAACAGCAAACAAATTTCTGATAAGCACAATATCACACATGGTATTCGTTTAAATTATCCTTTATTTAATATAAAACAACACAATAAACAAATAAATTAGGTATTTCTAAAATAATTCTCTCAAGGGAAAATGCATAAGAACATTGTTGATTGATATACATTTTATGTGAATACATAAATGGAATGTTATACAGTTCATTATTTGACATTTTAGCTTTCTTCATCACAAAGAACTGGATTTTGTAAAACCATTTTGAATGGATGCACAGCTTGAAAAGTAATTAATTGGAGCTGAAGCACATTTTGCTGCCTTATGATAAGATTTTGGGCCCTATGGTGTGATTTGAAATATTTTCTGTCTCAAACCGTCTGGTCAACTGATTGCAATGCGCACATGTAGTGCCAAAGTACGCCCAGAGGGATTTGCAGGAGCACCCCTGACTGGGCATGCAAGGCAATGAGTAAATTAACTTGACAAACCCCTTCGTACCTTATCAGTTTGCGGGTGAGGCCTTGCATTCCCTGAAGAACATTGCAGAGTTTGTTCAGAAAGGGCACTATTAGCATTTGTATATTAAAAAGACAGTGGAGGAGAAAGATGAGCAGCTGGATCCATTACCATAATAAGGGGCCACCTCATTTGCACACAGACTCAGACAACCCCCCAATCACCCTGTCCCATGGTTACACCCATTACAGCTGCATGGGCCTATTGTCCAACTTGGCCTGTGCTTGGACCCTGCAAACAAACTGGGCTAGGTAAAAGGTTACAGCAAAACAAAAGGGGGTTCTCCCATTATAAATCAATCAATATCAAGGGTGGTTTTCACATTCAAGGCAGCCCTTTTCTTTCTGTACACTATAGTGACAGTGGAAGCTTCGCTGGTCCCCACAGATGTCTTGGTTTGAATGGCTCACATGCTTTGTTATGGGAGCAGGCTCATCACACTGTGTATAAACCTGACTGTACCATAGTGAATCAAATTCTATGCGGTGTAGACAGCGACAGCTTATAAAGGGCAGTATAGAAAAGCGACTACAGTTGTGATGCCGAAAATAAAATAAGGAATAATTTCTATGGATTCAACACGGTTCTTCACCCAACACCTTGACTTCATATGTTCTAGAATAATTTATAAAATGTAATTGTCTTATTCAATAATATGTACACAAAATATTTTAAGATATTCACAGGAAATCAAAATGTAGGCACTTTGCTGCCACTACAGCAATTTCACCATGCGAGATCCTGAGATTTAAGACAAATCTTTAAATAGAAAAAAGTAGAATAATCTTTATATAGAGAGAATTTTATATTTAACATTGCTATCAGCTTTTATACCAAAATAAATGTTCTCTTTAAAAAATCTGGTTTCAGGATGCTCCGGTTTGTGTGCTGCTCAGATACTTGGGACTTTATACATAATAAGCAGCATCGATCCATTACAATGAAAACCAAGACTGAATAGCTTCTCAACCAGGGAGTCCAGGAACTCTGTAAGAACCTGATTATATGAGGCAGCCATTTTTTGTCACCAGGTTTTGTAGTGCCAAGCATTATTATAATGTTCTTTTGCAGAGCGATTGAAGGCCAAAGTCCGTTTCTTATATGAGTGTTTTTGAGGCTTTGTATCGCTGCTCGTGTGAGTGTTTAAAGGGAAACTTTGAAATCCACAAAACTGCAGTCCTGTACCGGTCGGACACTTTATCGCGTTGTCTTCATTTCTATCCGAGAATTCACATCGTGATATCCAAGCAAACAGGGGTCAGTGGACAAGGCATCATGGGTAAACACTGAATCATTGTCTGAAGAACAAGAGCTGGAAGTGTCCTCACAAGATGGGGAGTACTGTTCAAAGGGGGTAGACAGGTCCAGGTACTGCAAAAGGGAATACAAATCTTTTAATACACACAGCTTTACAACAATGGAACATATTGAATATGTTCAAGGAAAGAAACTCTTACCTCATCTGAAATTGAGAGAAGCACTCTGTCCAACTCCTCCACCAGCTGTTTGAAGGTTGGCCTTTGTGTGGGAACTGCATGCCAGCATTCTCTCATCTTCATGTAGCTGAAAAGTGGGCATGAAATAATTAAGCACTGGCTTTTCCACTTCATAAGCTTGGTGAAACTATAACACATTACTTCATTCTATAGAAATGCTCCTATTGAAGGATTAAGAACAAAGCTCACAGTTCATGTGTGCAGTTGGAGGGTTTGTCCATGCGATGGCCTTCTTTCAGCAGCTTGAATAGCTCCTCTACCGGGATTCCAGGGTATGGCGATCCTCCCAAAGTGAAAATCTCCCACATCAAGACTCCAAAAGACCAACTATGGAGGCAAGAGACCAAGAGTAAATGAGACTCATGATTTTAAAAGGTTTGACCAGACTAGAGATTTGTATCAGGCTACTTGAAGTACCCAAGTTAATTCCTGAGTACTTATTTAAAGTCAATTATAAATCCTTCTATCAGGATTAAACTAGACTGATGCTTTCAGAGAGTGCTAAGATGAATTGTGGCATTCCTAGTCCTGAAAATCCCTGGTCAGCTGATTCTTTGGCATAGCTGAAATAATTAGCCAGACTTACACGTCGCTCTGGTGTGTGTAGACTCTGTCAAACAAGGCCTCTGGTGCCATCCATTTCACTGGCAGACGCCCCTGAAATTAGACACAACAGAGTGGTGAGCTGGCCTGTCGGGTGAACCACAGCAAAGACTATGTGATCCTTCACAAAAAAACAGTCTACCCACGCCTTCCCCAATCCTCCCCCAATGGTCCAATTATGTCTCATTAGGCTCCCTGCCAATCAGCAGGGACAAATGAAACATCTGTCTACAAAATCATTATATCTGCAAACAAGCCTGGTGGCTAGACAGGTCAGATCTGGATGCATTCCGCTCACTTTCCGTAAATCCAACACATATACGTATTCAAAAGGACAATAACAAAGTGTGGCTTTTTTGATTTGCTTACATTGGTGGTTTTTTTGTAGTAATCAATCTGATGTACACCTCTGGCCAGGCCAAAATCTGCGATCTTCATGACGTTGTCCTCCGTCACAAGAACGTTTCTTGCTGCTAAATCTCTGTGAATGCACTGTCGAGTACAAGACAAGGAAAGGCAATAAAAACTCTGACATCAATACAGACACATTGCACTAATGAATTTATAAGATAAAATTTTGGGATTTAAAATGATGGGATAAAAGACGTAGCATAAAATTATTATTTGTACATATCTGTATGGAGGGTTAAATACACACTAGAGCAGATTTGCTCAAAAACAAGCCTAACTTTAAATAGACGTGGGCTTTTGTAGAAAGAGTAAGCCAGACTTTTTGCCGAACTGAGCGCATGTTATTAAGTTTATTTTGGTTTCATTTTAAATAGAAGTGGTATTCGGGGACAGAAAAAGGGGACCGAAAAGCCCCTGGTTTGCGGCCCTTAATGGAAGGGTTTCAGACAGCTGCATTCTTAGCAGGCCACAAAGACCTAGTAATACGATCTTGTGCACAGGCGGATCTAAGCGCCTGCTTGCTAACAGATTTATGGCAGCGCTAAAAAGGACAAAGCCCACAGAGACAGGACGGACGCAGTGGTAAACACAGCACACCACCACTCTACCAAGGAATGCTTGGCATCGTGTGTCGGACAGAGCAACGTGTTGATAAGACAAAGAAGGGTTGTAGGGGCTGTTCTTTAGCCACAACTCACCCTTTTCGAAGCCAGATACTCCATGCCTCGTGCCACCTGGTAGGCGCAAGAGAGTAGGTCCTTAAATGTGAGCTGCTCTTCTGGAACCTTGGTTACATCGAACGTGTAGTCCATACCAGGAGGGCGACGTGCTCGCAGATACTCCCGCAAGCTGCCTTTCGAAGCATACTCAACAAGCACGTAGAGTGGACCTGAAGATGTATTTGGAGTCATATTACAATACCACTTTCTCAAGCAACTGGAGTGAAATGTTCAAGCAGCCAGGAGAGTTGAACTCACCATCCTGCGTGCAAACACCAAGAAGATTTATGATGTTCTTGTGCTTGTCCATGCCCTTCATAAGCTCCATTTCTGAGATGAGGTCAGCCAAGTCTTTGTCTGTGGCGTCATCTGGAAGAAGACCAAACGTGTTTTGTCAGTTCACTTTCTCAAAGACTTAAATTAGACATATTGTCTGAGGTGCTTTTTTACAATACCTTTCAGCATCTTGACTGCCACAGTGTTTACTTGGTCTGGATTATCTTTGTTTATCCCATAAGCCTCTGCTCTCACCACCTGACCAAAACATCCTTCGCCGAGAGGTTTCCCCAAAGTCAAACTATATAGAAAGATAAAAACCATTGTAAGTGGGTCTCAAACCAAATGACCGCCATGGATTATATGGATTACTTCTCTCTTGAGTACATACTTCTCTCTAAGGAACTCCCACTCAGGATCATAGGGAAGCTCAAACTCCATGACTCCAGCCAACATTGGAGAGCAGCTGGAGGAAAGACGTGCAACCCTCATAAGGGAGGCACTAGACTTTCCGGACGAATTGGACTCCACAGAGTACTGCAATTAGAGTGCAAAATACTTAGCCTCCAAGTATTCAAAGAAAATGCGCATTTTAGAGATAATTTGAGGAGCATTCTGATACACGATACCCACTTACCTGTCTGCGAAGAGGAAATTTGGAAAGTTTTTGGACAGGGAGGGGATCAAAGTGCTCCCGGCTGGGATGAGTCTGCATCCGGCATAAAATCACGATCACAATAGCCATCACCAATGCTAGGAAGCCGGAGGCATAGATGATGATATCGGTATACTTAGTCTCCATAAGGTCCACCTCTTTGGCCACTTCTTCCTCTGTTATTGCACAAAGGTATGACATTTTCATTTCCATTTAATGGTGGCACAGGACCGACAGTGTACACTCAAATTACATTCAACTCACCAGACAGGACAGTTAACCAAGCAGACTGGTGTGAGAATCCAATAGAGTTTCCAGCCAAACAGGTGTACTGTCCAGCATCCTCCATTGTGACATTCGTTAGATAGAGTACCTCCACCTCAGAAATGTTCAAGCTTCCTGTCTAGAATGTTTAAACCAAAATAGGTGAACAAACCGTTTTTGCACCACTTCGTGACATTTTCTACATCCGTTGTTGTATCTCTTGTCCAATACTAAGGCTTCCAAATGTATACAATGAAGTGAACGTATATCCATATGTAAAGTTGAAAAACTGTATATTCAGGTGATTACCTTGAGGACCTTAACGTAGGGTATGCCATCAGGACCAAAGCGGCTTCCATTCATTTCAACGTGCTTGAGCCATTGAATGTGAGGCTGTGCATCACTGTACACCTTACAATGAAACTGGGCATCCCCTCCAACCACTGCTGTAGTATTGGAAGGTAGACCAGCTTGCAAAATGGGTCTATGAGGAGAGCGCTCTAAAATCAAAACATTTGACATTTTTACAGTCGTTTTTAGTATACAGAAAGATGGCAACAATACCTACTAATTAACATAATAGTTGCCTTCCAGCACTGTCAACAGATGAATGTTTCAAAACAAATGCTACACTAAATAATTTAGACTGTAGCCCAGATATGCCATGCTAATTGTTTCATAACACAATATGTAACTTACAATTGCTAATCAGATAAGATGATTCAAAGCAGGGAAATAGATAAGTACTGCTCCTTCAAGTTCTATAAACATGCACTAATTGGTTCCATTAGGGGATTCCAGAGCCAAGCCCATGTACTGGGATGCTTTGAAGTCTCTCAGACTCCGCCTGCTCTTTTTCTCCCTGTCCCTGCTTGGAGACCCCAGTCTGGACTGTTACCAAACAGGTCAGGTAAAAAACTGGTCAGAATGCTCAGCCTAGTGTGTTTCTATGGACATACCATGAAAGCACAGCATGCCTATGCAGGCTATTCCTTTCCTTTATGTGCCAATGTTTAGTGCCATTTTGTGGGCTTTACATATTTCTAGTCACCTAAAGCCCTGAGTAAACCCTGGCGCCTGTGGTGGGCCTGCATGCCCTATGGTTCTCCGAGAGGTGTGATTGGTGCCTGTCTCATGACGAGGCGGCGCTGAGCTGCCAGCGCTGCTTTTCCACGCTTTTATCCTAATTGCTCCTGACAGGCACAGGCCAGCTTCAGTCACTATGCATAGAGACAGATTCCCTACTGTAAGTAATAAGCCTCCTTACCCAGCACATCCAGGAGGTAGCTATGAGTGATGGAGCCATATTTGTTTTCCACCACACAAGTGTAGTTCCCACGGTCCGAAGGCACCACGCTCTCCATCACCAAGCTCCAGTGCTGATGTCTTAGCTGAGGAAAGCAAAAAAAAAGGTGTAACCAAAGTCCTGTTTACTTTCATTAAATTTTAGGACGAAGTACAACGGCCCTAGCTGTATTGTTCAGCCATGTTTTCATTTTGTGACATTTTACCTTGATCCCACCAATCCTGTGCTCTCCTCGAAATTCTCTGCCATTCTTTAGCCAGCGGATTGTGGGTTCAGGGCTCCCTGTAGCAGGGCAGCGAAATTTAACTGTGTTTCCAGCTGGGACTGCATAAAGCTTTTTTTCCATTCGTTGAATGTGGGTCCAGTATGGCCCTAAAGAGGGAAACATGAGATGCAATTTTGGTGTCAACACATAATGACTGACAAACAAAAATGTTTTTTTTATGATTCTATGAGGACAGTACGAACCTTTGGAGAAGTAGACTTGGTCATTCTCTGTCTCTGCTGCAGAGTCTTCTGGACCATCTTCCTCATCATCGTCTCCTGAGCCCAGTGAATCTGCAACAACAGACTTATGTTTACCACTTTGCTGACAATAATTGCAAAGGTGCTGATGTATGCTTGAAGTCAGCAAATGACAACACATACCTGTGACTGTGATAGTGAAGTTCCGCAGAGCTTCTTTGGAACTGCGGTACATACACACATAGACCCCTGAGTCCTCGTATGTCACGTCTGTGATCTCCATGGTGGATCCTCTAATCTGAATACGAGCACTATGCTGCACTCGTGTGTCTCCTTTGAACCAATTTATAGCCAAAGGACGACTTGTGTCACAACGCAACTTCAACACGTTTCCAGGTTCTAATAGTAGGTGTTCTGATGTGTCCTCATTCAGCTCCTCTGACGTTTCTGGAAAAGATACAAGAGACTCAGCTTAAGAATCTCAAGAAACCCAAGGTACAAGAAACTCAACTCAAAATTACATCTTCTGTATGACTGACTCTCAGGACAAGAATGTGTCCCACCTGTTGGTGTTTCTGGTACCTTTAAGGAATCTATGGAATGAGGCGGAAGGGTTTCTACAAAGGAAAAAAGCACAGTTGCAATCAGCGAACCAGCATGTGGTATTTTTCCACTAATCATAAATCACCGAATGGATGTTCTTACCTGTTAAGACCTCCACCCAAGCTGAACTGGTAGTTCGTCCAGCAGAGTTCTCTGCCATGCATATATATTCACCTGCATCTGCCAAAGTGACATTCACTAAAGGAAGTACATTGACTTTGGATATGTTGTCTTGAAGAGGCTGTGAAAAAAAACATTGGTGATTACATACACTCTCCTAATTAGCTCTACTCATTATTAAGGAGCTCTGTAAATCAGTTCCTTACAGTCAGGGGCTTGAGAAGTGGTGCTCCATCTTGCCCCAGGTGATCCCTGTCCTTCTTGAACCACTGAAGACATGTCATGGCTGGTCGAAGGACTTTGCATACAAGTTTGGTCTGGCTTCCAATCAGCACAGTTGTGTTCTCTGGGAAACCTGGCTGGAAAGTTGGCCGACATATTCTGGAATCTGTGTTAAAAAGTAGAGCTTTAAGCACGCTGTTTACCCACACCCATCCATTGCTGCCACTATTGCCTATGGCTGTATTTCCATACAATGAGTGAAGTATGATTAATATAGAACAAAACAGTGTTAGTTGGACAGTGCTGTCTAAAGAAAGCAATCAGTCCCTGGCACAACAAGAGCCCTGATTCTCAAATATCAGCTTGTTTTAAGGGGTGAAGCACAGTCAAAAGTGCAAGGAACAAAAGCCTGAATGTGACTATGGCTCTCAAAGGAAGATGTCCTTGGTTTGACTTCACAGCAGTGTTCTTGGTGTTATAGCAGTTAGCATGAGATAAGCATTTGTGCAACAAACACCAAGCCAGCATTCTCCCACCAACACACCAATGAACTTTGTAGATTGAAACTGTGGCCTGACCTGCATCTGACCCCAAGGGATAGTGTGAATGGTCTTTAGGAAAATGAAAGGCAGGACAGAAAATACACCACAAAACACACAAGATCTAAAAATAGACTGAAGAATAACTTCTGCGATGTGTTTCTGCTGCCTTACACATTTTGTGACAATTCTAAATATACAAGAACCTTACATGCTCATGTGATTTGTACTATATAAAGCAAATCTTGTCACATGATGGCTACAGTCATACTGTCCTGGCTAGCTTTGTCAAGTGCTTTTGTTGGGCTGCACCACACTAACCCTTAACCTTCACAGCTTCTGGTACTCTACCAAGCTCAAGGAAGCTCAGAACAGAACATTATTTAAACAAAATCTTTACTCCAGTGCTTGGCAGGACAGGCATTTGACCCCTTCATCCTCTTACTAGTAACATGTGGATAATAATGAAACACTCTGATTATGATTATCATAAACACAGCAACACAACAGTTAGCCCAAGGTTCTCACTGCAAAAGGGCTCCCTAAAATGCTAAAGCTGTTTTGCAAAACCCACTTATTTGTGAGCATCACAATAGCAATAGCAAACGGAGCTAATCAAATACCTTTTTGGCATGCACATAATCAAGATATACATGTATTTGTAAAGGGACCCCCCCCCCCCCCAATAGCTCTACAATCCTTCATTACTGGCACCAAGCCAGACAGATTTACACTTCCGAGCCTCAGGGTTTTGGCAGGATCAGGTAGCCCTGTTTACGGCACAAGAAAATGCTGGGACTCCTTTACTCTATAAATGATTTAATCCCACAGTACTTCCTCTGGATTTAGGCTCCTTCGAGACCACACTTCTCTACGCTCAGGGGGAACCATTTACGTCACAGCAATCACCACATGAACATTCTGGTTAGATTTCAATGCCTTGTTACCTTTTGAGCGGACCTCTGGTGTAATGCTTCTTGATAACGCAAACTCTGCCAGGCACAGGGTAACGAAGACCCAACAGAGGCTGCTCATTTTGCTGAGGTAACTTGTGTCTTGTGTGAGTAAGACAATGGTCTGGTCAAACACTGACTCCAGGCATTGGTAATCTCAATGTTTTCTCTATGTAGTCCCAAATCTGAAACAAAAGTGTACAGTTAAGTTGAAATGATTTTGATTGTGAGACATTAAGACATAAAAGGTGCTTCTTCCCCTCGGGCTACATTTGTATATGAATGCCCAGCAGCCAGTAGAAGTAGAAGACCTGATCACTGCTGGACATTGTGCACCACTTTCCATAACATGAATAAATAGAGGCTCAAATTCAGGGCAGTTACGGGTTGTTCGTAAAAGCAAATGACACAGGGCGCGTAATGGGCCGTTTGTGGCATAAATACACATAAAACATCGAGTCATTAAAGCTAGGGTAAGACGTTTTACTATGAACTGTGCTAATATAATTGTTGTTCAGTTAAGGCATGTGTATAAACGTTGATAACCAGACCAACACAATTAAGTATAATTAACATACCATAATTAAATATTTGTTCTGGTTCTAATATGTCATGTGCCAGTTTTCAAACAACAACATTAGAACAAAACTTCTGGTAAAACACGTAGTTCGTGTTTAGACACCTTTATATCTCCTCGGGTAGGCAATGTTAAATAAAACACTGTAAATTCACTAAGAAAACGCTGATTTGTACTGACACTAGGATTCATATCACGTGAAGGAGTACAATCTAGATTATAGAGCGGTAAAAAAAAAAAAAGCTATTATTTCTACGATTGGGATGTAGCCTACAATCTGGCAACCCCGTTTCTTTCAAACCAAACTGTGGCCATGCGCCTGAGATTTTCGCACCACAGTGAGAACCAGGTTAAGATAAATAAACCTATTAACAAGTGTGAAACCACTTGGTTTTCTATGAAACTTCGCTTTGGATGGAGGTCTGTTTATGCTACGGGTGTTAGATGAGTTACTAAATTAAGGGATGATAAAAATAAGCAGAATTGGGGGGGCTATTGACATCTCCAACTGAGCACCGTTTGGGACATGTCGGCTTATATTTAGGGTACCACAGGGGGTGAGAAATTTCACAGAACCAGAAACATAACTAGTTTTTCATTTACTATCAACAGAAAGAGTATAACAACCTTCTAGGCTATGTGGTTCTGTTACCAGGTGAAAGGCGAGCTGAACCGAGACTACTATAGGTTATATACCAATTACTTGACTTGAGTTATAAGAACTTAAGATCAAATACAAAACATACATAAACACATTTATTACGTTTTTATACTACTTATTTCATTTACCTTTTTGCTCTGTTCTTTACCCGATCCCTTGAAAAGTTCGTTAAATGAACCCTTGTAGATCCCTTCGTCCAATAGGCTACGTTTTAGAGATTTAAATTCGTTGTTGTGATCTTCTCCCGAATGTGATCCTTAGAAATCATCTTATGCCAAGAACTTGGAACTGTCTAGTGATTCCGTTTAGAAATCCATTATGGTTCTCGATACAGCTCAGGGTGAAAGGCTCTCCCTCCTTCGTTTAATGCCCAAAGTCCAGCTGTCCTACTCGTGATTGGATTTTTACGCTAAATCCACGGGAACATTCACGTATTCGTTCCTTTACGAGCTGCTGTTCATTCCTGAAGTAGGGAAAAATCCGTCCGCTTCACGTTTTAAAAAGGGACTGAGATCAGCTGTCTCATAGTCCATTGATCAGTCATTCGTTCCGTTTTTTGTTTTTTTTCGATACACGCGCGAGAACGAAACGCCGATCAAACCGGGGTTCCTGCTTGGAGCGCGCCGGCCGCGCAACGGCCAAGTTGATCACGAATCGGTGCCGAATGTAAACCTCTTCTCGCCGGCTCTGCCCTACAGAGTAGCGTTTCTACTCCAGCCTGGTCTTCACTCTTCTGAATGGAAGGAGCCCGACAATGGACTAAAACCTAGGGAGGGGAAGGAGGGGGACGCGAGAGGAGGGAGAGTCTTAAAAACCCCCAACCACCTCCACCACCACCTCAAACTCGTCTTGACTCTGCAGACCCCACCAATCTCCATACAGCTAATTTATCTAGGTTACTCTCCTTAAGGTGTTCCAAACAAACTGTTTGTTAATTACCCCAATATCAGACTGGGTAGGCATTAAAATCTGTTATAAAAGCACTTTTTACTCAACTCACATTATTTTACAGTTTATTTGCTCATAGTAAGAGCCTAACAGTAAGGATTTATTTAGCTTATAATTAATACTGATTTCTTGTATTTATTGACAGCTATTAATGACCCTTGCTAAATGAGCACCTTGAATAAGCAGTTTATTTATCATTAGGTGTTTCTATAGCTCAGGATGAGAATATATGGCGTGGTAAATTAGCGGGGGGAATAAATAAAGCATAAAAGCTCTTTCAAACGCGCGCGCTCGTGTACTGTATTCAATGGGTTTGAATGGTTCCTTCCCGTAATTACATCAGTGCCGAATAGCGCGCACACATCCCTAATAATCCTTTTAGGTCGGGAGGTGTCGCATTGGCCCCTAATTGATTTATTAGTGGACCTCGGAAGAGTGCGAGCTTTTGCTGACACTTTTACCCAGTTTATTGCCAAGGAGAAGCTTAAGATCCAAGGTGAAGTTGAGAAACGCAAAGCTGAAAGATACATAGTCAGGCTCGGAATTGATTGTAAGTGATGAACAATTGCATATCTATAGCATACGGATTTTTTTTATGACAATCTCTATATAGGAGTGATTAATTTTGCTACTCTTTTAGACTTTAACGTCATTATATAATATTATAATCGTAATTCATTGCAGTATTTGTTACTTGACATGACAACCACTGTTATCATAATATAGTAACCATTTCATTCATTCATTCATTCATCCCCCCCCCCCAAGTTTTATATCTGTGGTCCAGTCCATCACAAGGCTCAGTAGTTGTCACTTTTTCTACTTTAACCTGGATCCCATGTGGTGGGCTCACTTCTTAGAGCACTGCAGATCCACTCATGTGTTCACATTATTCATTCTTCATTGTTCACATATTATTATTATTATTAATTTCTTCATATTCAATCTTTGATTTGTTGACACTAAATGAGAATATAGCCATTCAAATATACATTAATACTGTTGTCCTTCTGTCATGAGTTTTCATATTATTTAATTCATTCATTCACAGGTATTAATAAGCCCAGGTATTTTCATGTGTTACATTATTCATGCATTGATTCAACCATTTTCATTTATTAATTCCCCTTAGATATAGCCAGTCTCTGTGGTGGTGGGTTTAGCTTCTGAGGACCCTGCAACACCCAAGTGCAAATTAATTAATCAATTAATTAATTACAGATATGCAGTCATGTATATGTATGTTTACTCATTCATCAAATTATTATTTCTCATTTATTCCTTTATACATTCATATATCTATATGTACATTCATGCATGTACCCTGGTAAGCATATAATTTTCTTTTATTTACTCGTTATTATTGTTTAGATTGATTGTGGTGGTGGTTTCTACCACTGGTATTCTTAAATGATTTTATAATCTGCTATATGTGTTTAATTGATCATTTACCATTTATTTCTCTAGTATTGACTTTTTTTTTAGCATAATTCTCACGCTCTTCAGTAGAAGACGGCTGCATTCATGATTTATTACTCTCAATAATACACAGGTGAGGTGACCAATTAAAGCTCCTGGAGTCTGTAGAGAATGGAGTGAGTGAATATTACAGGGGGATGAATTTAGTACTGTGCCTTATGTGACCCCCTAGTTGTTGACTCTATCTCCAATTACTATTGAGTTGGAACTATCTCCAGTTCCTCTTCTCCAATCATAATAGAACAATAACATATACAAGTTGGGGTTACATCACACTCTTTTTTGTCAGATAATAAAAAGTAGATTATAAATATACTGCTCACAAAAATTAGGGGATATTACAAAATTATTTCTATGAGCAGTATATAATAAATCCAAGTGTTGATGTAATGTGTTAACTGTAATAAATTTATGTGTTGAACCATGTGAAAGAGCAGGGAAAAAATGTGAATTCTCAATCACTTTGTAATCTGGAAGGACTGCTCCAAACATTTTGTAACCAAACCTGTATTTATCCCATCTGTAGTGTGTGTTATTGTTGCCACAATAATCTTGATAACGAAGTCCTAAATCAGACAGACTAACCTATTGACTACCAACTAACATGCCAAACTGCACTGTCAGTAACAAGGAACCAAACCTGAGTCTGTGAAGCTTTGCAGCAACATCAGTCTTATGTAATATAATAAAATGAACAAACCATTTAATTCATCAATGGTCTTAAAGTAGAACATGATGATGTTTATAAAATGTAGCTCAGATGTACTTTCTGTCGATTACTGACTTTTACAAGAGTCAAGACCAAGAGTCCTGGAGGGCTTGCTTGATAATAATATTCACCCTCTGGTCACCTTATTAGGTACCGGTACACACATTTTCTCAGCTCTAGTTACCATATACACTTTGTAGTTCTAGAATTACAGGCCGTTGTCCATATGTTTCTCTACAAACTTAACTTTGTCAGTCCCATTTACTCTGTTTTCTTAATGGTCAGGACCCCCACAGACCAAGCATTACTTTTGTGTCTGATTCAGTCATACCAGCAAAGCATACATTAACACACCACCACCGTATCAGTGTCACTGCAGTGCTTAGAATGATCCACCACCCAAATAATACCTGACCTAAAAGGTAGAGAACAGACTAAAGCGGACTATCAGAGAAGCAGATACTGTAGAATACATATTGCATCTATACCAGGATTGGTGATTCAGTGTTCAGTGTTCAGTATTCAGTGTAACACTATATAATTTATGCTATGTTATTTAATGTTATTAATAATGCAGTGAAGTTTGGGAAACATGAAACAATGAAACATGTGAAGTTTCCTTCAGTATACAGTACCCCAAATGTAGTAACCCTTTGGACTTCTAGCTGAAAACTTGAAACTTTCATGGTAGTGATATGTGTACAAAATAATGTGGCAATATGACTTTCCTTTAATGGCCTTCAGGCCTAATGTTTAACAGTACAGATTATTCATAATCCAAATTATTCAAAAGACAGTATAGGATTTACTTGTGCTTGAACCCAGGACCACGATAACAATTATATTAAATATAAAAACTGTCCGAAGTAGTCCTTCCACCTCTCTTTATCTCTACATATCTTTCCAACCATACTCCCTTTCCTACCCACCCTTTCTCCCTAGTCCTCTTTGGCCTCCTTCAAAACCGCTGACATTCTGCTTGACAATGGCAGATTTTCTCCCTGCAGTCGTCCTCAGCTTCGGTCTCCATGGTCTAGCATTAAAGCACACTGGAGCAACAATCAGGCCTACGAAATCCCACTGCCTGGCCTTTGTTGCAGTCTACTGAATGGCAATGCCCCATTAAAGCCTATTATCTGCAGCGCCTCTGTTGCCCTGCAGATCCCCTCCTAACTGAGTCCTCCTGAAAAGGAGTCTCTCATAAAAGCTTTGGTTGGTCTAGCTAATCAGGTATCATATTGAGGTACACACACTGTTTTCCTGTTGGCAAACATGTAGTATACACCTAATATATTGATTAGGTTTGTAAATGAGTGAGTCTAGCTGCAATTTAGCCGAGCAAAGGACAACTTTATTTGGAATCACACCAACAATTTAGGTGAGATTGCAGGGTTGTAATACATCACATCTGAAGCTTGATTTTGTTCCTGCTAATTTCTGAGAGGAGATGGTTTTATGACCATCCGGGTGAGATTTTACAGCATCCTTGGCTGAAGTCAAAGTACACAAATACATGAGGAGAGAACTGAAGTTGTAAAAGTACATGACACATGGGAGTGTACTCACAGTCTGGTTGAGAAAGAAAATTACAGCTGTCAAATATTGCTCCACTTAATGAAATATCCTGTGATTTAACACAGTTGGGCAGGTAGGTGGCCGTAAGAAAGTTTATATGAAGATACTAATCTAGATTTCTAAAATTGTTTCGGACAACATGGTGTACACAATGCTAATGTGCTAATAAGTAGAACTACGAATGCGTACTGCATAGGTCAATACATACATGCATAGGTGATCTATACCGTGCCCTAGCATGTTTGACACCAAAGAGTGGTTTGTTTGACTAGTGTGATCTTTCTGTACAATGTCCGGCCATGGTACACTGAACTGTGTTAAAGACTCACTTCCAGATCTCACAATTGCTTAGACCACATCAGAGGGCAGTAACTCCCTCTATCCTCCGGTTGACTGAACATGCCATGCCAACAAAACTTTCCCGCTAAGGACACGAGAACCTACAGTGACTCTGTACTGGTCTAAATAATGCCGTTATGCATGTTCTAGTGTTAATTCATTCAATATTGTATTTAGATACATTATTGTTTTATATTCTCTATTTCATTATACTCTTCATAATATTATATAATATTTAATTTTGTTATCTATATATTCTTATATTTAGTTTTTTCTATGTTTATATTTCATTATTATATTTCTTTGTTATTTTATTATGAATTTTGTGTCTTTGTATCTATAACATGTAGCCTGCCCAAGGATGTTGGGCCTTCTTTGGAGTCTTGGTTGTCTGAATGTTTGTTCCATATAAAAAATATATATAATAGACCAGACCTGTGAGCAAGAATGGCAAAATTTCAATGGTAGAGTGAGAATTTGGCATAAAACAACATCAAAGCATGCATCTGTCCTGCCTTCTATCAACAGTTGAGACGGGTGGCGGTAATGGTGTGGGGGACACCGGGCACCTAAAGACCAATTTAATATCATTTAAATTATAGACAGCACAGAGTGGTGCTATGGATACTGATACAGACACACTCATGCTCTTAAGAGGTGCTTTTTGACCTAGCGCATGTCTTTGAAATGTTTGAGGAAACGAAAGAAGGAAATCTACAAAAACACAAGAAGAACATACAAACTCCATGCAGACAGCGACCAGGTCAGGACTCAATCCTGGTTCTCTTGAACTGTGAGGCGACAGTGCTAAACACTGTACCATTGTACTACTCCTGAAACAATGTGCTACAGAAAAGGCATGGAAGTTGGAAATGTGTGAAGCTTTTCAAGGTTTTTATTTTTGCTACAGGAAAACCCCAGGTTGGTCCTTAAAAGATTAGCTGATTTCCACAATGAGCTCTGGCTCTGGCTCCAGCACTATACAGGTGGAAAACAGAGAAAGTGGTTATTAATGGTTAAAGCTCTGGACTACTAATCAGAAGGGTGTGGGTTAAAATCTCAATTCTGCCACCTGAGCAAGGTCCTGCTTAATCATTCTGGGTAAGAATGCATTGCAAATGCTGTAAATGCAAGTTTTCTTAGGGTGTACTCAAACTGATCCGTACCATGCCAGAGCATGTTTGACCCCCAAAGTTTGGTTTGTTTGACTAGTGTCATCGCCTGATGCCTGGGCCCACTTGAAGATGTGGGCTTGAACACAGTTCAGTTGGATTTATGTACAAATGTAGTATGATTGCTAACATTGCATGCTTGAGCTCAGAATGTTTAAGCACAAATATGAGCACAGGTCAGCTGGGGAGTGGGGAAGGGGGGTAATGGTCTTAATACATGGCAACCAGTCATTGTATGAATACGCCCTTACACCCTTGCCTTGGTCCTGGTAAGTAACATCATGCTTCATCCCCCAGCTGTCATTCATTGGCTTTGAACATTCAGCATGTTGAATGTGCAAGTGATTTTTGTTGAGTAGGGTCAAATGCTTTGAGCTGTCTGCAGCACGCCTGCATTCTTGTTGAGATTTTGTGGACTTTTACATGCTGACCACATATCTGCAGCAACATTCTCCATGCCCTGTCTACCTCCCTCTTATCTGATTACGTTAGTGATATGTTGGATGGCCTCTTGCTCCTTGGCTAGCTGGAGGGCCTTTGAAAGCCTTCCAAAGTATTGACACTTGCATGCTTATGCTGATGAGCTAGCTTGTCTGATGCCAGCGATAGGGACAACAGTAATGTGAATAATTAGCCAGGCTGCACAGGCAGAGAGTGGTCAGGCTACAGAGTGTGTGAATGTGAGGTGGAGCTGGTCGCTCATTAACTATAACACTTGGTGCTAGGCTATTGTCTCTTGTTTGTGTTAATTATTACCTGGCCTGGGCCCGACAATGCTGGTGATGGAAAGCTCTACTTTGTAATGCTAGTTGCCCTCTGCTGCCAAAATACAGGCCAAGGAGGCCCCACACCCAACTGTTTTTACAGAGATGGATATCGTAGCAGCCACTGTTTTCCCCCAGTTTGTCTCCCTTTCTATTTTGGTTTTCTTTTCTCTTTCCCCGGTTGAATAGAGAGCCCTCTGCATGAACTCCTGCACTTTTGATTAATCTAATGGTGTTTGTGAATGATCTCTAAACTGGGCCCATATGCGAGAACGGTCAAATGTGGGATTTTAAAGGGACCTAGTGAAGAATACAATATCAGTCTATCCAAAACAACACTTCTTGTTATTTACTTGCGTTGAATCTTGGGCACAATTAAAGGTAGTTATTAAGGGAGATACGGTCTTTGAATTCTGAAGTTTAGGCGTCAGAGAAAAAACACAGACCACACTATTAATCAGAACCAGGAATGTGGTAAGAGAGATTAAGCAAAATACCATTCTCCTCTTCCTAATCTACCAGGCTTTCCTCTAATCTTCAAGTCATCTGTGCGTGTGTTTTTGTGTGTGTGTGTGTGTGTCTATGTGTGTGTGTTGGGGAAAGATGGGTGATTAATGATTAATCGAATCCCTAGAAAATCAGATTAATGCACCTTCTCATTATGTCAACATCCCATTGTTCCTGTACTTCAACTGAATTTATTAGCAATTTAAACCATCATTCCAGTCATATACAGTATGTTCACAAATGATATGGGTGATATATGCTGTGCTGTGGGTATATGATTGTAGAGAGTTTTGATACTTTAACGTAACACCTGGTGCCTGGTGTAAAGCATAACAATTTTATTTGACAATAAAATAAATCCAGGTAAATACAAATCAATGCAATACATTAATGTAAACATGCATACCAAGATCTTGAGGTCTTTTAATGTCCTTTATTGTGTACTAAAAGAGCTTGCCATAAAATTTTACTTAGCTGTAATCATAGTTGAATGGGCTGTGGAAAACTTAAAATTCTTTGAAGAGGTCTTGGTAAAAAGCATTTTTTGTATGCTCTACATTCGTGAAAGCAGGTACTATTTGCTTTAAATTCGGGATTCAGGTACGATGCCATGTGTGTATGCTTGCAAGTCTCTAACCATATAGTCAGTGAAAGAGAAACCCCTACTCTCTCTTGTCAAGATAAAAGTCAACTTGTTGGTCATGTCAAGGTTCATATTGCATCAATAGGTAAACTACAGACGATTGCTTTAAGACTACATGGCCCATCTTCCCATAAAATTTCATTACAGTGCAACAACACAATTTACCAAAGTGTCAGAATTACACATCAACACGTCTAATTCAATATTTTGGTGAATCAAATGATCAAAGTGTATGGATTTGCCTCAAGCAGGCCTTCATCTTTCATAAATAATATCTGCTCCCTCAGTTGTGCGCTTGTATACACAATTGCAGAATTTAACATTTGTTTGAAGCAAAAATGCAAAATTTGCTAAAATCCTCCGAACAAGTTCTGATTGGTTGCCTACCATTCAACAAAACCATTCATGTGTAATACTGCAGTCAAAAGATATTTCAATAGATGAAACTTCAACCTGCCAGTGGGATGCAATTGTATTGCCTAATAAAAGTTTTAACAAATTGTTATTTTACCTTTGTAACTTATACATATTGTAAATATCTTGTAAGGCAGCAGCTCCAACCTACTGCTACAACTGGGAAGTTAAAGTAAAGAAAAAAAACTACCTTATGTTTATTAGATAAGCAACATACGAGTCTGTGATCCTATTTGCATAAGGGAAATACATATAAAAACAAACCAGTGTGCTTTCTGTATTTAAAGAATCACTAGCCGACACTGGATATGTCCCTTAAATGTTGGTATTACTAAGCAGTGTCACTTTTACCATGCCACAATGTCCACTGAATGCAGTGTTTTGGGGTAGTGGGAGGAAGTCATAGTATATGGGGGCACATGCTAAACTCACAAAACAGACTCTGGCACCAAGTCTATCTGTTACGTTACCGTGCTGTGTTGAAGATAAACACGCATAAAATGTTCAAAGCTTCGTTAATTCAAAGCTTTGTAAATACAAAGACAATTAAGCATGTTCATCCCACAGGCACAATGTTGAATTGACATGATCTAATATGTTTTAGATTAAATTAAGTGCCTTTCTTTACAGGATTAGGTTAAGCGTCTGTAGATTTTATCTCCATGAAAATAAAACCATGTTTCAGGGCTTATTGATTAACATGGATATTCAGGAAACCAAACACATGGGCAATAACTTCAAAGTCACTGTTTATACTCATAAAGCTGGCTCTCAGGGGATAAAGAGATGAGTGAGGAGGTAAAACAAAACAGTGGAATTATTAGCCACTAGATATTCTATTACATAACTGCTGTTTGGAAGCTTGCACCAGATGAAAATTGAAAGCTTTCATTAATTCATCATCTTTATTAGATGCTGAATATTAATTCTTTGAGCTGATGGGGTGTTGGGGTGAATCAAATCAATCCTTTCTCGCGTGTCTGCGATCGTCTCCTTCATTAAGAAGGTGTTATACGAAGACATTAAGCCTCTGATTGACAATGTCACACCAGTCTTTGTTGTGTCTTCCACCCCCTTGCCAGTAGAGCGTTGGGGGTTCAAAGGGGTCGATGGCCCTGGTTTAAATTAAAGGGTCTTTAGGCTTCTTCTTCAGGTTTCCCCACTGTGGAGTATCTCTAGAGGTAATCCATGGGATCAGCTCAAAGTGTCTCCCCACAAGCTTATTAGATCAGGCTGCAGTAGAATGAGGGAGTTGGAGGCTGTATTGTTTGACCTGATTAAGAGCTTCTCATACTTTTTGAGGGCTAAAGGGGAGAGCTGAGTCTGTCCCTTAGCTCCCAGCACTCCCTCCTCTTTGCTTATGTGATGCATTGTGGCAAGACATAGTGGATGGTTTCTTTCTAAAGGTCTAAACAATGGGATGTGGCAAGAATAGAGAATACATGTAGCTACCCTGTGATGTGGTTTGATACTTACTCAACTTTTCTACAGTCTTTGTGTTCTGATAATGGCTAGAATTAATGCAGTCCTGAACTGTTGTTAGATATTAATATAATACCTAATGTACTAACTGTACTAATGCCACTTTGATTTTGTTGTTTCAGTGTGTCTGTGTGTGTATTTAGATCCTTATGAAAGCTGTTCCACCACTATTTTACACCTGTCATGGACGGATGCTGAGCAGGAAAGCATCTCTTGCATCACAGGGGGCTGTCTAAACCATGAACAGATTTCATTTTAGCCTCTCCCGAAAGAGAGAGATATTTATCTCATTCCAGTAAGAGTATAAAGCATAGTTTTTTTTCAGTATGCCTGGATTTGGGATTTCAGTCCCCGTCTGAGAAACAAAAGAGTCCAACACTCCATAGAACGATGTGAGGGACTACATGAGACCAGGTGCCACCTGGTGTGTAGAATCAGGGTCTCAGCATGACAAAGAAGACCAAGGATGAACATACACCAAAAGTGTCAGCTTTTTTTGGCTTGTGCTTTCATATTTTCTGATTTGTTTGAACTTTTTGATTTATTCAGCAATGTATGATGTGTGTAACCACTGAAATGATAGTTTTGCAACAAAGTTTTGAGTGTACCTCAGCCAACTTGCAGGTGAATTCCCAGATGTTTGGCCAGTGCTTCTTTAATAGACACTCACTCTTCGTTTGCATTCCCTGGTGATTTGCTGGATTTTGGGGTATCCACATCTGTGCCTCATTAGCACAACAATGAGAGAACAGCACCTCCCGCATTAATGAGTACTCGAGAGTACCGGGGCCAAAGGCCTCAAGAATACTGCATGCGATTTACCGTCGGCTTCTGGAGAAAGCCCATTCACTCCTGTGGCAGCTCCTGTCCACAGTTTACTAAACGGAATTATATCAAATTACATTCATACTCTTCCACAAACCATCTCCACCTACAAATTCCCAAATATTCAACTCTAAACTGCTGTCCTCCATTGTCTGTTTTTTTCCCTAGTTGCTATTGCGGTAAGACAGAAGAGTTGTAGTATGGAGCAGGGTGCCTTGATGGCTGGGGCTATTGTGTTCAGTATAGACTCAGCTGCAAAGACCAAGCAAACATGGCTGACATTTGAGTTGAGCAAACAGATGAAATTCACAGATTTTTCCAGCCGCCACAGATATGTGAGAAATTTCTGACCTGTGAGTTCGTCAGTGTTGAAGATGACTAATCATTTTGGAATTTGGAGTGTGAAAGTGGGGGTTTGGGATATTCAAATACAAGGCTAGTCCTTAATAAGAATGGTAAGAATGGACTTATATGATTAATGTGATAATCAGTCCTTAAACATTAAAAGCCCCTTCCAGTCATGCACTTTTATTTAGTAATTGATCTAAATTTGGTCTGATAGCAAATAAAATCAAAATCCTCAGCAGGCAATTTATCCAGATGACAGTAAGATGATATATATGATATATATGATGATAATGACCAAGCACAATTTTACAGATTGCAATAATGCAATGTTATGTTTTTCGCTCTGTGTTTAAAAAAAAAAAAATTGACCAATAAAGCAGCTCTTGTATTTTCAGCCTGCCTCTCCGCTGGCTGCTTTTACATATTTGGCACAGGACTCAGTAATGGTGTTTCCATTTTTACATTAATATGGACCAGTGGATTCACTCTGTCACTGCATCGAAACAGATTACTGCATGGATGCAAAACAATTTTCTCCAGATAAATACAGACAAGACTGAAGTAATCATCTTTGGCCCACAGCGGCAAAGAG
>JAVSBV010000055.1:6199832-6223744 GCA_033117975.1 Parotocinclus spilosoma
TTAATTCTGTAAAGCACTTTGAATTGCCTCGTGTATGAATGGTGCTATACAAATAAACTTGCCTTGCCTTGCCTTACGTTCCTTTTTCTTCTGTTTTTCCCTTACATCCTTGCAACCACAGATCCATCTTACTTGCCTGTAAAGTTTCAATTTTAGTTGTATGAGATTCAGTTGTATTGCTCCTTTCCTTTTTCCAAAATCAGATGTACCCAATATTGCATTTTACTGTGAGCAGCAAAAGATGATTTAATCACTTGAAGTTTGTTTTGTTTTTGTGTCAGGTGGGTACAGTTTTAAAAAATATTTTACATTTTTGCATTGCTTTTTCACTTGATGTTTGGTGTGTAACAACCTAAGCAAATAGATTTACTGGGATTACACTCTGTATAATAATTACCAAGGGTCCCTGTGTGATATATTACTGGGAAATATGTGGACACTTGCTGAGGGGTGAAGCATTAATGAAGTTATAAAAATAAGGATGAACTAGTTGCAGACCATTTGTGACAAGAATGAAATTATTAATCACAAGAAGTCCTTAACCTTAAATCACATAGAGAAAATGGAACACGTAGAGAGCAGATGTGGCTTATAAACAAGTTGGATTTGTTAAATATTATATTACATAGTGGGATTGTGGAAAATAGGTTTCACCACAAAAATATTTGTTTGAAAGCTGCGAGTGTGTGATGTTATACCAGTGTTTTACAGAGGGAGTATGTGCCATGGAACTAACATCAACCACAACCGTGTAAGTGTTCCATGTCTCAGGTGCCTGCAAGAGAATTGTCCTAACATTGAGAACAAGGTGCTAATGTTCTTCAGCAACAAAACGATGATTCATGACTCCACTACGTAAGTGATCAATTAATGTACTCGGACGCCAGGGTTTATTGCCTTTTCGTAAATTAACTGGGGCCTCTCCCTGCCAGGGTTTCCTCCTCCTAGTAGTAAAATGAAAACCAGGGACAGCTTGCAGTTTGGAGGTTTGTAGCATACAGTCTGTGTGGTCTGGAACTAGGTGGTGAGAGAGAAGGAAAGAGAGAGAGAGAGAGAGAGAGAGAGAGAGAGAAAGAAAGAGAAACGTTAGACTTTACAGGTCTCAGTAATCGCCAGGCGTTAAACTGAACAATTAGGCGCTGACTATATTGTCGCCAGTTTTACGATGTTGAATTGGCTGCCTCTAACTTGCACTTTATGACCTTGATTGAGCCTTTCTGCAAATTCTCCATCATGGTTGCCACTACTAACTGTTTTGGGTAAAGAGTGGAGAAGAGAAAGGGAAATTGCAGGTATCCCGACACTAAGTAGCTTAGCGCACCGTGACTGTCTAAGCATAGTTAATGAGACATATCAGCATGCTTAGAAGTTTGAGCAGAACACTTCATTGGCCAGGGTTTTCAGGTGAGTATGTAGGCTCGAGTGACAAGCCTCAGGCAGGGTGACACTAAAGCCAGTCAGGCTTAACCTTGTTGGGCACCTGTGAGACTGATAAGGTCATGGTTATGAGGGAGAGGGAGGGCCCAATGTGTATTAAACACATATTTGGATTAAACACTCAACCCCCAAGTTTAATTGAAAAATCAGAATCTAAGTGTGGATTCCCCTAATAGTTTTAATCCGTAAGCTACTAAAATTGCTTAAATATAGCTAAAAGAGTTAGGAAATTATCACAATAAAGAGAAAATGCATATGCATTCCAGCATATTGTGTGTTGTTGTAACTCCTGATATCAGTTTATTTAGTCCATTTGATTAACATATGCTATAAAAACATTTCAATAATTAATCTATTAGCATGTTTTTGGGAGTAATAAATTAAAACAATTACCATATTCTACACAGGCTGACACTGGGACTCAGTGAGAAACAGTGGGAAATAGCAACACCATGATGCCACACAAGGATTTAAAGATATATCGTGTCTTACTTACAAATGTTTATATGCTAACCAAGCCTTTGTGCTGAACGTACATTTACGGGGCAGAATTTGAAGATGTCTTTGGATTGTGTGAATAAGAGGAAAGAAAATTGATGCACAAACAAGTGAGCGTGTGACAGGTGGTCAGGCCAGTAAAGGTGAGCACTTCCTGGAGCCTGGACGAGGTCAGAGGTCAAGTGTATGGGGAATAGATGTGCATTCTTCTAGTCCTAAACGAGGGGCTCTACAGGCCAGCGGCATGCGAGCTCCTTATCCCCATGACTGACGGAAGGTGAGAGTGCTTGTGATGTGCTGTGGATGGATCTAAAGGTACTGCAGCTGCAGATCGACCCCGGAGGCCTCTGGAAGGTGTTTGCAGCCGGATGAGAACCCCCTCCTTTACACTGAAAAGGATGTCCCCTCCCTAAAAAGACTGTGGCCTCTGTGGAAAAATGACTGCTTTGTACAAAGCAAATCTTGGCCACATTTGGAATAGCAGTGGCTGGTGACTCAAAGATCTGTAAAGAACTGGTGTGGCAGTGTTTGTAAAATCAGTGTATTACACGCCACTCCTCTCATTATGCCATAAAAAGAGACTTGATCTGGGCTTCAAACTAGGCAGCAGATTTGATGTTAACTATATCATGTACATATATATAATTTATACTGGTTAGGGTCTTGCTAATAATACCAATAATACCAATTAGCAATCCATGACATGACAGGGTGCCTGTCCATCACAGGGCCTCACCTACTCATTCAGACCTAGGGGACAATAAAGTAATCTGTTCACACACTTAAATGATTTAGGAGACTGGAAAAATCACATAGACCAAGAAAGAACATGCCAAACTCCACACAGACAGAAACTGGAGTCTAGGTTTCTTGGAAACTAGGCAAATTATTTGTTGCTCAAACATGATTTCTCACAACGGTACGACAATATACAGTAAGTCCTCATACTATAAAACATCACATAATATGTGCAAAACATAATAGGTTCCAACTCAACTGACACACTACCACTATAAACATTATTATTTTATACTATTACACAGTTTAAAATGTAAAAACCCTGGAACCTATGAATACAATTCACTGGTACTCATAAGCAAGGCCCCTTCTACTATCGTCATAATGATAAATAGGACTAGTACCTGGTACTGATAAATGAGAAACCTGATAAAGAGGACCCTGGTACTGATGAATGAGGTGCCTGGTACTGATTTCGAGGACAATCGTACTGATAAATAATAACCTTGGTTTTGGTAAATGGGAATCCTGACACTACTAAATGAGGACCCTGGTACTGGTGACTGAGGACCCTGGTCCTAATAAATGAGGACACTGAGGAATGAGGACTCTTTTTTTTGTAGAAGAATCATGCGGCCCAGTGGATAAAGAAAAACATGTCTTCAACATTTTTATGTTTTTTTTTAACAGAGTGAGGAAAGGTTTATGCTCCTTTTTATGTCATGTTTAAGTTTTATCCTTGTGGTACATGTTTTCTTTCATTTAGAACACAAAACATGCAATCTGCCTATGCCAGTACATAAATGCATAAGGAAAAAAAAATCAAAGCACCCAGTTCTCAACAAGTCATAGCCTAAATTACACTTGGTTCTAAATTAAGGCAGATTACAAGCACTCAAAGGGTTTTCAACTTTTTCTTTAGCTCTCTGCATTTCTAATCAATCACTCTTTTATTATAGTTCAGCTGGCTGATGGAGCAGCTGATTGCCCTGTAGACGCCAGCAATCTCAGTCTAGTGTTCGCTTCTGCGTGCCATGTGTCTGCTATCTCAACATATGTTTCTGTGCACCACATGCGCTCGTTCGTATCATTTCACACACGCGTGGCACAGTAAGTGCTTTCAGCCGTTTGCAATGCACTGTGACACAGATTTTTGTCAAATGGTCGATTCTCTACCAGCCTGACTGAAAGCAGGTAGAGCACTGCACTTCCCCCTTCAATTATATTAATTATATGCTATTATGCCAATTAATTATCTGTGAAATAGCTCTGAACCGGCATCATGGGACAGAGTGGGTAAAGTTGGTCCTGTGTTTTGTTTGCAAGGTTCTAGAACAGGCATGTTTCCGGGGGCAAACATTCCATCAAGGGAAAGCGTGGGCTTTATGGCCTAAGTGATGTCAGCTGCTGTGTTTTACATGGCAAATCCATAGGCCCTTGTTGACTAGTTAGATAATACATGAGCCTTTCCTGGCATACAAACAAACACATTGGACAATACAGACTACGAGAGCATTAGTTTCTTATTTTTAAATTCATTTCATTTTAATCCAATTCATTTATGTTTAAATGATCAGTGCCAAAGCAGACAGACCAACTTTACATTGGTTTAGGCACCTATAGGTCAGCTATGGAAGTGGCAGTCTTGTGGGTCACCATAAAGGTTCACTATGATATTCAGACAGTGGCCCACATGTAATCTGCCATAAAGTAATGTTTGAAGTGAAATACTCAAAGTGGTCACTTCTGCTAAAGTCATTGGTGTCATTACGCAGCAGTATGTGGGCCAATGAAAATGGCAAGTGTGGCCCAGAAATGGGTTATCACTCATTTGCTATCAGGGCTGTAGTGAAGTGGGCAAGTAACTGGGGGATGGAGGGTGATAGGAAAGAGACGAGTGAGTATCCGACCGGTAGTGCTAGAGTACCAGGTGGGGGCCCTTTCCGTTTAAACTGACCTTGAAGGCAGCTGATTAAATTCCCACTTCCTCTCTGTGGCTTCCTTCTGCACGGCAAGGGCAGCAGGAGTTTATCCTGCTTGCACCTAATTCTACTCGGACACGCTTACCGCAGTCAGTGTGCTTTTTGTTCCAGCTCCCCACACACACATCTGCAGAATCATGAGGAAACATGGTCACGCTTACAGGAGAGGAAGAAGCAATCATGTATGCCTAATATTGGCAATTAGGCAACTTGTGCTGCGATACTAGATATGCATTTGGAAGGCGCCCTAAAGGGCTGCTGAAATCCAAGAATAAACTAAGCACAAATAGAAAACAAATGAAGACTTTTTGGTAGCTATTAGGCACAGTTTGCATTAAGCACTTAAATCACACGGATCCACAAAATCATATTTAAAAATATGTTGCTCCTTGAAAACATTATAGACTTTATATATACTCACGGGACAAAAAATTGGTCACTTGTATAGTATTAGTCACGTGTAGTATCTCTACGCATTCTGATAAACATTTCCTGTAGTCTGGGGTTCTTGCCACTGCTGGTACGCCCATATTACTGTATGCTTCGATACACCTCCAAATCCATCTACTTCCTTTACACTGTTTCATTTGACACATCCAAATGCAGCCATTCTATTTTCCCAGTCATTACCAACTGCATTGTGACCCATTTTCCACACATTCCTTTGCACTGTACCACCTCTTCTCAATCTATGAATCCTTTCATAGTCCACAGGTATTTATAACTTGACCATCCTCATGCAATGCCAAATTACTACTACCAAACCATGTGACTAATGTTTTTTTCACCGAGTATGTATATTCAACTCCATATGCTCTACAGGGCTGCAAGCTGGTGCAGTGGTCAGGATGGTCAATGTACAGCTCTGAGATCCCCAGTTTGATCCTGACCCCAGGTCCTCCCCCTGCCTGCATGACTTTTGTCAAGACATGCATGTTAGTTTAATTGGTGTTTCAAAAGTTCCTATAACGTGTGTGTGTGTGTGTGTGTGTGTGTGCGCCCTACAATTGATTGGCACCCTGTCTAGGGTTTTTCCTGCCACTGGCTTGTAGTTACTTACCAACATTACATATGTTGGGACTGTGGTGGATAGAATAGCCTAGTGGATAAGATACTGGACTATGGGCCAGATGGTTTAGGGTTCAAACCCCACCTCTTCCAAGCTGCCACTGTTGGGACCTTGAGCAAGGCCCTTAACCCACAATTGCTTGGACTGTAAGACTGTAAGTAGATCTGGATAAGATCATCTGCTAAATGCTGTAAATTTATTAGAGGTGACTGTAGGATCAGACCTATGTCAGAGTGTTAACTGGGAGAATCAGGAGATTCCTGGTGGGCCAGGAATCTTTTGTGATAGTCGGGGAAAACTAATGTAGAGGTCATTTTAACTTTTAAAAGTTCACATTCCACCACAGTCCCTGTATGAAAGAGGGCAGCTGACATCTGTGGAAGATTGCAGTTGGTTTTGCTCATATAACTTTGTCTCTTCCAATACCTTTACGGAGCATACCATAACCCTAAGCATCAATGAATGATTTTTCAGCCTAATATCGATATCTGGGCTACACTGTGAACCTATGGAAATTATATCTGTTACACTCTATTTGACATATGTTATGGTCTACCACGCACAGCTTTTTATGTTTAGCAGTTTTATTCAGCACCACTTCAACATTAATGGCTATATTTACAACCAGCACACAGTTATTTTAACACGCTTGTCATGGGCCAATTTAGAGTGACCAATTAACCTAATGCATGTCTTTGGAATGTGGGATAAAACCAGAGCACCCGGAGTAAACCCACGTAGACATGGCAAGCACATCCAAACTCCACACAGGCTGGCATCGGTATCAAACCGGGTCTTGAAACTGTATGAGCCTACCACACAATGCGAAAGTAATCTTACGTCCAAGTTGATCAAACTTTAAGCAATTGTAATGAATAAAAGTAATTCATTCTTTATATTTGACTGTATTTAGACAGGGGTGCCAAGTGTAACGATTAGAAATGACCAATTAAATAAAAAAGCCTATATCGCTGAATTTCATTTGATGATTTTCAGTTCAAGTTTATTGTCACATATATACATTGTAGCAGTGTGTTTTATTTTGTGAATTGTTTAATGATGTGTAGCTTTAGTCTATGTTATTATATAGTATTATATTTTAATTTTGAAAGTAATTAAGTTAAATTAATTAATTCAAACTTCATTTTGACCTTTCAGGACATGAACGCTGATTTAAGAAGGAATTTTCTGGAAATTAGTATATTAATGCAGGAGATCCATTTTTTAATCACAATTTATTAATAATAGCATAATTTAAGATAATCTGTTACAATTGAATAACATATTGCAGGCTTGTTTTCTCTGAAAGATGTTTTCATTATTTTAAATACATTTAGATCTAAACTTTTTAAGCAATAGTACTTTTATTTAGTACTATTTTTTATTGTTTTTCTTATTACACACCAGTAATGTTTGATAATTTTTTTTTAAATCTTATTAAACCTCTCATTTTGTGGCAAGTCTTAAGATTTTCATTACCTGTCGTGCCAGAAAATAACCTCTTATGTTTCATAATGTCTGCATTGATCTCTAACTGTTAAAGGAATAAAGTATGAACTCCGTCTCGGTGGCACAGACTCCTAGGCACCATATTGTCCTCTAAAGTTTATTGCTCTCATTTTCAAACCTCAAGCTCCATGTCTAACCATTTGACAATGACTGAGGCCTCTGTTTATCAGTTGTGTAATATAATGGATGTTGAGCATCAGTATGTTGTAATAAAGACCAGTACTGATACTAGTTCTGCAATCTCTCAATGCCATGAGAAAATACCTGCTGTGGCCCCAGGGCCCTGAATGGCTGTGGCTCCATCCATTCGGAGGAAATGGCCCCCTGCTAAGTGTTCCCCAAAAGACTGAACACTTAATGTCGATTAATTGACAACTAGACCAAGCTCATTCCTGAACATTTATGGCATGATAAAGTACCTACACAGCAGGCAGTCTGAGAGGCTGAGAAAGGAGGTATGATGCTTAAGGCTGATTTAGCATTGACAGCTATTTTGCAATAGTTGGAAACTGGGAAAGTAACTAAAACCAATTTACTTGAACATATTATGATTAATTACACTGTGAGTTTTTGTCCGCTTTGCTCAGTTCCTGTAAATTAAGCTCAATGTGTAATATTAACATCAGATGTTACTCTAGCTAGATTCACAGGTTTTTGAGTAGTCAAGTCAAGTCAAGTCAAGTTTATTTATATAGCACCTTTCATACGCAACGGTCATTCAAAGTAGCTTAGATTTTGTGGAATATATTATATTTCATGATGGACCATGACCATGACATGGTTTAGAGATGTGCTTGCTGAAAAAACATATATGGAATCAGAAGGAAAAGTAGGGAATTGAAAATAACCCTTGTTTACTTTTTCCAGAAACGTCTTTAATATGCATGAGAGCAATGTGAGGATAAAACCGTTGTTCTCCCATGTGTTTGCCAAAGTTCGTGGTGTGGCAACACCCGCACTTTTTAATACATGTATTTGTCTTGTTAAAATGTGGCAATAAAGAGGTCTCAGCTATATGAGAGCCTTGTTGACTTCTTTTAAAACTTGTCTTTGCTTTTGCAGTTTCACAGAACAAAGCAAGTGGGATTTTGGGATTAAACCACCCAAAGAGAGCTTCCCTCACCCACTGTTTATGGTTTATGAGACTTAATGGAGAACGAGTTTCTAAATATTCTCACAAACTCACCGCATCAGACAACCAGGGTGTCATCCTATTTGCAAGCAATTTTTTTCTTTTATGCTGTATTGTCTGTAGCCGTAAAATGTGATGAATTGCCATTATGGAAGGCGACAAAACAATAAGAAATGCAATTAGAAATTTGTGATTGATGCTTTGAAATTGTTTGTTGTAACAGATGTAATTCAACTGAAGATCAAGATCATAAAAGGTTTTAGGCACTGAGTTTATTCTATAAATCTTAAGCTAAAGACATAACAAATCACAGTTTGATAATTGCAGCAAACGTTTCAGTTCAGACTGGTGGCGCTTCATTAATCTTTCTTTATAACAGACCTTGGGAGGAAGGAGTGTGGCTGGGGTAATGAAGCAAACAGCAAACGGTCGCTGTTTGATGTTAACAATCAGATTCATTCTTCAATTAAACGCCTGGGATATATAGGATGTGTGCCAGCTGTTTGGGGAATCTGTGTGGAGAATGAAGAGAGGAATTAGCGGGATACCGGAGGATCCTGTCTCTCCCACCAGACACACGCATACACAAACACACATACAAAACTGTGTTCCGGCCTAAAATGGCCCATGTTGGCTCAGGTTCCCCTACTTCCTGCCCTACTCTTTAATCTGAGTATGGGCAAAAGATATCCTCATTCACCCGCCCTTCCTTCCCATAAAATATGGAGAGTTGAGAATAAGAATGAGATGGAGAGAGGGAGAGTACAACACTGACTTCACTCAAACTTCATTGTAAAACATCAACATGTCCAAGAAGTTACTATATTTCAGGCCAGCTAAAGGTTGAAAAGAACAACATCGCCTTCCCACAAGAGAACAAAACATAATAACAGGATTCCAGCAGAAAGAGGCAGTGAGAGAGAGTGAGAGTGAGATAGATATTTTAAGAGAGGGAATGAGAGAGAGGAATGGATGTGTGTGCTTGTGGTGAGTGAATGTTCTCAGTGTTTCCAGGGGTTTGTGGGGAGGTTGTGGTCGTGGGGGTTTTGTGAGGGCGACAGCCTGACTGTAACGCTTCACATGCGACCCTTCCAACACTGATTCCTCCTGACCAGAAATTCAGCTCACCACTACTTGGCAAACGCTGGCAACAGAATGACTACCCTCACTCTCCCACATTCGCTGCCCCTTTCTGTCACTTTTCGTGCTTTTGTATACATTCCCTTGGTTAACCTGCATAACATAGACACTCTGGTGATGCAGTGGTCTAAGATTCTAGCCTACCATCCTGTGAGATCGGTCTTTGTGTCTTGGCATTGCTTCTGTCCCGGACAGGCGCTGTACAGTCTGTATGAGGGTGGGAAGATTAGAAGAGGCCATGGCTTTTCTACGGCCACGACAATAGCAATCCTTCTGATCGATCATATTGTCAGCACATTGGATGCAGCGAGTTTGGTCTATTCCATAGTGTGGACATTGTCTGGGTCTTCAAAATTTTCCAAAATATCTTGTCTTACTGCCAAAATATAATGTATTTCTTTTTGTTTTCTTGAATGTTTTCCAAAGATTAGCCGTTACTTCACAATCTGCCACACCTGATACAGCCCATCACAAGCATTCAAATAGACAATAGATAGGAGCAACAGATGTCTACAGGTACAAATCGAAAGTATGCAGCCTTGTGAGTCCCAAGGTAAACAAGTGCAATAACATAACTGTTGGTCACCAGGCCAACTGCTAAATTTACAAGACCCTTAACACACAGCAACTCCCTATTATCAATTAAGAGAATAGTTCAACACTTGGAAACAAAAGATGCTGTGTATGGAAGGCCCAAAGCCTCTTCAAGCAGAGATGAACGCCTGCTAAAATGTTCAAAAGCCTTCAATAATTGTCAGCAGAATTCAAGGAAAACACTAATATTGCATAAAAAGGACAATAACCAAACTGTAGTCTAATGCAGGTGTTGTGGCTGGAATATGTGCTAAAAGGGTCTAAGAAAAATATCAAGGACAGAATTAAGTTTCTGGTAGAATACTGGAAAGTTGAATTAATTCATTGTAAAAGAATCAATCAAAAAGGTCTTTAAAAAATCAACACTGAATAAGATCAACAAATTCTACATATTATTTTCACAGCTTAAACTTCACTTTACAAGACAATTCAAAAATGGCCTTAAAAACTCACATTATATAAAATGCAACAAATTTTAAGTATTATTTGCACAACCCTAGGCAGAACTAAGCGGATATCTGAATGAATGAATGAATGAATGAATGAACTTAAAATGTAGGGTTTGTGATGCCAACCTCCAAATAGAAAATGCCCTGTATTTAATTACTTTCTATAAATTCATCCACATATTATAGAATTTCTTTTTCATATAATTTACTATATATAATTATCTCAGTTAAGACTTAAGTAAAGATATTTCAAAATGAATATTGGGCTAAGAAAGCAATTTAACAAAAGCATTTGATTGTATTTCGTTGAACACGATCATCAGAAAAGTAAATAAAACATCAAAAAAGATGTTCAGTTATGCAAATGAGATGCAAACTCAGAGATTGTGATCATGGGGGTGAACAGATGCATGTCAAACTGGATGAGAGTGCCCCACATTGACTGTTCAGTAGAGTGTATGGTCACTCAAGACTGCCAAAAAACACTGACCGTGATGGGGCATGGACAGGATCAGATTGTCCTGCAGTTCTTGTGGGATCTTCTGTCACTCTTGCTCTAGGGCAACTTCCAGCTCAAAAATGTTGTGGGAGGCATTGACCGGTTTGCCAGACGTCTTCCCAGTACACCCCAAACATGTTCAATGGGATTCAGGTATTGAGAACATGAAGGCCAGTCCATGCATTCAATTCCTGCCTCCTGAAGCATGTTGTTGATGAGACGTGCACTGTGGGGCCTTGCTCCAGCATAGGGTTCCAATATATGGTGCAGCCAATGCTGAAGCCATCCCAAACCATAATTCCATCACCACTGAAGGAGTCCCTTTCTCACATGAAACATGGTTTCTCCTGTGTTCCTACGCCCACGCCAGATCAGGACACAATGATTGTAAGGCTGCAAACTGAAAGAGGACAGCTGACCACTCATCACGGGTCCAAAACGATGCTCACTCAACTCACCTCCTACGGGTTCTACAGTGTTCAGCAGATAACAAAATGTATACCATTCGTCATCGGGAATGCAGTCCACCACGATGGAGCTCATCATCTCTTGCCCTAATATTCTTTGTAATGTTCCAGTCTCTTGAAGGTGATTCTATGGTCTGAAATTCACACTTTGGGATATTGCAAGTGTTCTTGCCACTCTTGTCTGTGTTTGACCAGCTTCAAAACGTCCTATGGCTCTCCAAGCTTCACATTCAGGCATGTAAGAGCTGGAAAATTGCAGGATGGGCGCTTTCAAGATCAGGGAACATGCAGCACTTTCAGCTTTTTATATAGTGCATTTTCACCAATTAAATAAAAGTTGTTTAAGCATCTCATTTGCATTATGGAACAACTATATTTAACTTGTAATTTGCTTTTCTGATGTTCTTGATAAAAAAAGATCAAATGCTTCTTTTTTATCGCTTCCTATTTGTTTTGAAATATAACATTTTTGTGAGCAGTGAACTAATACTATGTAGTTTCTCTCAAAACAGCCTTGGTTCATGGATGTTGGAAAGATGTTGAGCAAATTCATTTGAGATTCTATTACATGTTGAAATAATTGTGTCATACAATTTCTTCAGGCTTTTAGGTGCAACATCATGCTACATATATTCTTGTTCTACAACATCATAAATGTCTTCTATTGGATTCAGATGTGGTGAATGGGAAGTCCACTGAAGCATACTGAATTAATTGTCATGTGTATGCATCCAGTTTAAAAGATATTTGCATCGTGACATAGTGCATTATCTTAATGAAAATACTTGTCAGAAGATGAGAAAATTATGGCCATGAAGAAATGCACATGCTCAGCAACAACACACCAATAAGCACAGGCTCATTAGGCATTTAATAAATGATTGATTGGTATTAATTAGTCCATAATATCCCCAGAACACTTCCCCACACCATTATACCACATCCACCAGCCTGGACTATTGGCACAATTGACACTATTGGTTTATAGATTCATGTTGTTGGTGCCAAATTCTGTCACTGCCATCTCTGTGGGCCTATGTTTTTCCAGTTTTCTACTGTCAAGTTTTTGAGATTGTGTGTATTTCAGCCATAGTCTGTCCAATCTCCCCTGACCTTTTGATCAATAATTCATATCTGCAAAGCTATTAATCACTATTTTTTACTTGATTTTACTATTCTGAGTAAATTATAGAGACTTTTGTGTAAGAAAATCATATGTAATAAGCAGATAAGAAAAGTTGGACCTCCTTTGGCTTTCACAGTTTGTTGGAAAGCACTGGACCTCCATTGGCCTACACAACTGCAGTTGATTTCAGATAAAGATAATTGATTGTCTATAAGATAAATATCACAGAGCTGTAAAGGACAGAAAAGCAAGTAAAACTAACTGTCATGTGTCTGTTACCAAATCATGACTATATGACCCTTGTGGCACGGTACACTGTCCTGTTGAAAGTGTCCATCTGCTATAGTATAAACAGGTACCATGAAGGAATGAGCTTGATTAGCCAAGTTGCTTAGTGCTTAACTAATTAGGCTTTACCTAGGGTGTGCCAAGAAAATATTCCACAGACCATTACTTGTTAACTAACTGTTAGGGATCTAGAGATAGGGACCTATCAGTAAGGGTTAGTTGATTCATGCTCATTTAAATTCTGACCCTCCCAGTAGCATGGTGTATCAGAAATCTGGATGAATCTGACCAGGCAATTGCTTGACTATTCTTAACATCCACCTCCGACCCGTTTTGTTGACCAGTCATTTACTCGTATTTAACAGTATCCCATTTTGCTGGATGTGTTTGCTCTATCACATCATTCTCTGTGTACTCTCAACATTGTTTAAAAAAAAAAAAAAAAAACACTAGGTTGGCAATTTTAAAAATACAGGCCCAACTAATCGGTCACAAATAACTGCCTTGTCTGAGTTCATTCTTTGACTTTGAGTCATATGGAAACCGATCAACAGAATACATTCTCACTTTATTTTTTCCCTGCATTTCACAGTCACGTGTCTAATTTCCATACAGGGAAGCCCAATTTGTGAAGGGACAGGCTTCTCCAATTAAGCAGCCACTCAGCCACACAGCCAGTATTATGAAGTGGTTGCAGCTGTTGACTCACACAATATACATTTAGTTAGGGTCTATTCGAGCATTAGACTCATTCATGTTAGCACGTCATTCAACTAGGGCATCATGACCTGCATTGGTTTTCTTCTCCTACTTGTTAATCAGAGTTTTTTGCTTAACTTCTGGGCTGCTGAATCATAGTTTATGTTTATGTTAAGTTAAGACATGAGTATATGTACATATATCAAAAGTGTATTAAACAGTATAATTTTGCATGTATTTAAATTTGTTTCAAGTGTTGCTTCCCTGTATTATTACTCACATATTCAATGCACTCATGAATTCAGACACACATTCATGCGCTCATATGTCTCTCTCCCATTTTTGCCATAGGAAGTTAATGGATAAAAACCACATGGAAACATCTCTTCTGTAAGTGTCAGAACTGTCAGATGGAGACAGTACACAGAGATGAAGGGAAGTAAAGGAGGGCATGTGTGGTGTGAGGAGGCCCAGAAAAAGGGCTCTGTCTCTCTTTGTAATATCATGCTGAGGAAAAGATAACTGGCTTGTTGAACCTCCTCTGGTCTGGAAGAGCTGAAGAATGGGAAGGAAAGAGAGGGAGAGAAAAACAGGGTGTACTATTCCGGAAGACTTGTGTCAGCAACATATGTGAAGTATATGAGATTTCCTTCGTCTTTTGTGAATGAGGCAATTCTTCAAGAACCATTTTGTATTACTTATAATCACTCTGTGTATTTGGGTCTGTATTTGTGTGAGATCGACTTCATCTTCTTTGACAAAGAAAACCTCAGTTAAACCTTTTAACTAAACAGTGACTGCAGCTTTCCGGCCAGTGGTGCCAATTGCAAAATAGCTGTTGAAACACACATTCAAAGAGGTATGTGTTAAAGTCTCAGCACTGCGTTTCACCTAATTAAAGGTGACCTTGTTAGCAAACTGGATCTAAAATGCCCGTGAGACTTTACCCATTAAGGAAAAATAGAGGAGAAAATTTAGGGGTAGGATATCCAAACACCACCACCATTGACGTAGGCTGAGGAAAATTGCATGCAATTGGATGGTTTATACAGGATCCATTTACAAACAATTGTAGAGGCCATAGGCCACAGGATCTGAAATATCTAATGAAACTCTGATGTCAGAAAATAAATGATTACCCATCACACCACACTTGTTTTATAAACTGTGGTTTGTCTGAGATCGTTTGCAGGGTCAAAAAGCCTTGTGAGCAGTGGCCCTAAAGCTGATTTATGCCAAGCATTTCCTTTGTCTTGGCAGCTAAGTTTCCACACTAAGTGTCTTTGAGTAGCCACAGAGTAAACTGTTACTGCTACTCTTGCTTTTTTCTTGTTTTTTTGTCTGAAAGGTTGCTGCACTCCATGCCTTTTGCCTGCTCTTTGTAACCACAATGTCATACTAGCTAATAAATGGTACAATCTTTACTAAGTAGAAGAATTAGAGTTTCTAGAATAGGTAGAATCCAGTTAAAGCCTTAAATCTTTTTTCCAAAATGAATTTGACCCATCAGTCTTAGTAATATTTTAATAAAAAATCCCACTGCAAGTTTCAATCTATTCTGACCTGATCATTTTACTGTGGTGTACCTGGAGACATGACAGGCTGGTTGCAGTTCCTCAGTTGGAGCATCATTTATTACTTCCCTCCGGAGTGCTCAGGCCAAGCCAGCCGCTAATGAAAACCTTCCCTTTCCACTTAACAGCTCATAGATAAAGAGAGGAACTCTAGAAGGATGAGGACCAAGCCAAACATCCCATTTGAGGCTCTTGGACTAGTAGCCTGCCTAGTAGTGGTGGAGATAATTTTCTGTTTGTTCTAAGCATGGTGCCAAGTGGCAAATAGCAGTTGGTTTCACCATGACTTTTGGTCTTTCCTTTATATAATTTGATATAAACACTTGGAAACTTCAGGACAACACACTCGTACGATACTGAAAACACTGTATCCACTTACTGCAGCCACTAAATGCAGCCTTGTCCATTGGCATCCTGTAGGTCAAAGCATTAAACTGAATTAAATGTATTATCAGTCTCAAATGTTTTGCAGATGATCAGAAATAATAATCTCCAAGATAATCTCTGTTCATTCACATCTATCTAGCCAATATTATAGCAATGCATAAAGCTCAAGCAATGCAAGCCCTAAGGGTAAATGGGCCAGTCCAGAGGATGGAGACTCAGGGGTGGCCGATAGCCAGACTGAGTGATAATGAGGAAGCTGTTTGCTTTTACAGCACCTCCCCAGAGCACCGGGTATGGGGACAGCCAAGCTGCTGGCTGCCGTTGCCGACAGGGCGGCCGGGGAGTGATTAAGTTTTTAGGGAGCAGGCTAGCAGATATAGGGGTTAGAGGCTAAAGAGAGGGGATTTATTAGAGCTGTAAATTACAGTGAAATGGCTTCCCCTTCCTCTCTCCCTTGTTTCTTTTCCTTGTTTCCTCCTCTCGCATGTTTCAACAAAGGCAGCCCTCATACTCATACCTTCAGTTTGGGATACAAGAGCAGAGTCCCCCAGACTCAAAGATATATTTGTGTCTGGTAACTTCACAATTGAAATGGCTCCATAAGCAAGACAGGCTTAGGAAAAGCGAGAGACATTTACACAGTTTATGACCTTTTTGTATGTCATCAACGCTTTAGTGGAGCAGCCAGACCTCATGGTGGGCAAACGCATTTAGTTTCTACCTAACATTCAAACTTGTGGTGTCATGCAGTGTGAACATACAAGACATGTATGACTATTTATCATTTTTATAAAGTTAATCATTGCCTTCATTCACTGCTACATCCTGACATTTATTTCCCCAAATAAATCAGAGTATTATGACATGGACTCGGCTGCTTCATTAAATGATGAATACACACACTGTTTTTGCCATGAAGAAAGAAAACACTGTTATGTGTGCACCCTCCTCTGAGTGTAACAGCACCCCTATACATTTTGCAAAGACAATTTTGGCTACATTTGTTGAGTCTCAGGTTAAATCACTGCAGAGTAAAACCCACTGAAACAAGATGTCTCTTCAGGGTTATTTTTACCATTATATAAACTTCAGGGGCACCAATTTGATGTTGATGGTGTGGGATTAAAGAATGCATACATTGGTTTCATGGGCAGATCACACAGCAAGTTCAAGGTGAACTTCAGTGAACTGAGTAAGAAGTCGTGCTACCACATAGCACACCATCAGAGAACCCCTAAAACCGCTTTGGTTACAACTGTGTTAAAATAGTACGACAACATGAGTATCTGTAGTCTAATGTTATTAAAGAACCGTTTCTCCTGAGTAGCTGTAACTATATAAAGTATAAACACACACTCTGGCAAAAAAATGAGCCAAACCAAAAGTGCTAAATATTAAGCTTGTATTGGTTTCAACAGAAAATACTGTAACTGGTTGAGAAATTACTAAGCAAATATATAAAGTAACTTGATTTCATTAATTGTTTAAGTCTTGTCATTTATCTTGGACAGTTTTCAACAGAAAGAAGTGTCCAAATTGGTTTACTCAATGTTAATGGCTTCAACCAGAGGAAAAATGTTTCCCAGTTAGTTAATATGTAATTATAATATTAGTAAATATACTGTTCACAGAAATTAGGGGATACTTCAAAATGGAATCTGCCATAATTAAATGTCCCCTAATATTTGTGAACAATATATTATATATTGAATCCAAACCTGGTTAAACCCAGGCCAAAACACATACTTTCCATATTCTGCCAGAATCTTCATGCTATCATTGATGTTTTTTTAAACTCATCTCATTAGACAACCTAGGGCTTATTGTTCTTCTTAAGTTCTGTGAACAGTTGACAACTTTATTTATGTTTTTAAGAACTATCAGCAGTTGGTCAATATTTCTGCCAGACATTGCCTATTGTTTCTGAACTGTTCTCTTCTTTGTGTAATATGGATTGTTCCTTAAGGGTTTTGTAAATTTCAGAATAGCTGCAACTGGAGTGGTGAAGAAGGACTAATACTTTAAGAAACAAAAGACATAATATATTTTGAAAGATTTTTAACACCTATATATGTGTTAGTTTTCTATCAAATATAAAATTAAAATATTTTCATGATTTCATCTTGAGTAGCACAATGGCTCGTGGGTAGCACTGTCTATTCACAGCGAGAAGGTCTTTGGTGCATCCCAACCAAGGTCTGTTTCCTTTCTGTGTTTGTGTGAGTTTACTCTGGTTTCCTCCCACAGTCCAAAATCATGCATGTCAGGTTAACTGGTGTCTCTAGTCGGTGAGTGTGTGAATGTATGTGCCCTACAATGGATTGGCACCCTGTTGTTCCGGTCTAGGATTGTGCCACCTGCTAGGCCCTGCCTTTCCATGGCAGTGTTGATGGTACCAGGAATTCAACTTGCATGCTATTTCAATACTAAACTAAGACCATTTTATTTTATGTAGTTCAAAAAACAGCTTTTCATCACCAGACCAATAAAAAGAATGGAACATTGACAAGCATGACCAAATATATAGTATGAAGATACCCTTGGTTATTCTTGACTGTTTTCTGGTGGAAGGGGCTTAATAAAATTGACTAGATGGAATAGTAATATAGTAATATAATATAATAGTAATAGTTACTTTTTTCCCATTAGAATCAGCTGTTAAATTATATATGCTCAAAACAAATGAATATGCTTTATTTCTATTGGGTTTGGCACACTGTGTAATGGCAGGAGGTGAGAAATCATTGCTGCAAAGTCTGAATTGAGTCTGTCAGGCTATGCAGTAGGACATGAGTCTTGTCCAAGGATTCTGAAATCCACAAATGTAGTTTAAAATGTACTTTCCAAATCGAAAGATAACCATCACCACAAGTCTTACCAGCAAGTGGAAAGGATATATATTTCAATTGTGCTGGAATATTTTTCCAAATTCAGAAGCAACTCGCTTACCACAAGTTTGTAATCCGCTCAATACACAGATTGCTGATAAAGAAAATTTGAAGGGCAGCTTTCTTTTCCTTTTATTATTACAAAAAATACATATTTTTATTGCTGCTATAGCAACTTTTTGAAAAGTACATAGCCTTCCTGGATGTTGAAACATTTACCCACAAACAACTGTTATATTGTCTTCAGGCTTTTAGACTAGTATATGCACAGAAAGACACACACATTTGCAAACCATGAATACTAAGTGTCTTTGGTGTTTGCAATCATCCTAATTACACCTGATTATGTGTACACATACTATCCTGTAATTGATTTATGACTGCAGCTTGGCATGTCAAATTAGTTGTGATTGAGCTGAGAAAGATAGTTTACGCTGCTGAACGTGAAAGATCATGTTATTTTAGTCCCAATGTACTTTTTCTAATTAGGTAAAGTCTTAATGTCTGAAAAACTAACTGCATATTGTCCAGAGACACAATCCTGAACAGATTCGAGAGCAATCTAAAGTGTTAGAAGGATTTAATATGTAAAACACAGTTGGCCGATACTCTCCAGTGTTATCACGGAAGTATCAATAGGCACCATTTTTTATGTAGGCCACCTGAGACACTATCAGCCTGTTACTCTTACTTCCCCTTTTCTGCTGTTTTAATTGACTTGCTGGGATGAATGTGATACAGCATGAGACAACCTGGCTCCTAATCCCAGTCAGTGGCTTCAGGGAACCATATCAGGGGAGATAAACACGGCCAGAAAAATGGAAGGAGGTGTTTTAAGGACAATATGAGAGTGTCATGGCTCAGGTTTTTATTGCTGATTACCTATGAGCCAGACTAGTAATTATCCACATCATTTATTAAACTATTTTAAAATGGGGATTAGAGTTAAATTGATCTTTTAAGTAAATAATTGTGAATATGCTTCACAGATAGACCTACATCAACTCAGCTCACCATAATAACAATAGTAATACTGATATACTAAAACTAATACAATACTAAAACGAATAATACAATAATAATAACAATAATTATAAAAAGGATGTTATAGCAAACTATGTTACTATTACTAGAATTATTGTTGTTGGTATTATTCTTCTATCCATCAATCCATTATCTTTCGCTTAATCACGAGCAGGTCATGAGCCAGCCGGTGCCCACCTGGCAACTCTGGGCACAAAGTCAGGAACAATCCTAGACGGGGTGCCAATCCATGGTAGGGTGCAAACACACACAGTCACGCACACAGTCATAAACTAAGGGCCACTTTAAAAAACACAGATTAACCTAACGCGCATGTCTTTAAATTGTGAGAGGAACCACCAAAGTGCACCACTGAGCGCCATAGGAGATCACTCCATAGGTGGTAGGAACCAGACGTGCAATACATACATCATAGGTACAGTAATCATAAAAAATGCTTATTCTGTATTTCATATTTATTACACAGTATCATAATAGCCACTGTTTTTACTGTGGTACTACTATTATACACAGTGTAAATATTTAAATTTTTCCTTTTTCATGCGACAATCTAAATTCATCTTTATTTAATCATTAGAATGCTGGTTATTTGTGTAAAGGGGCGTAATTGGAACAAGCAGAATTTCCCTCTGGGATCAATAAAGTATTTCTGATTCTGATTTTAAAACCAGAGTACACAGAGTAAACCCACACAGACATGGGGAGGACATGCAGACTCCACACAGAAAGGACCATGATGACCATTATACAGGCAGAAGTGGACATGTCTAAGGGGGTGAAAGCTGGACAGGTGGATCATCTCCTGACCATGCAACAGCAAACCCTACCCTACCATACCCTGCACTGCAATGGACATGCTTACCTGCATCCTGTGAGATCTGGAATAGGATACCTTGATAAGTCAAGCAATGTCTATTAAAATACTTATAGTTAATACACCTGAAAATCCCAGAATAATTAAGAAGAGTAAAACAGAGTGATATACACTAAACCTGTCTATAAAAGAATATAAGTGTATTTTGGCCCCTTAGGGCAAAGATGGTTAGATAAAATTCTCCACAGATCACAATTTGAGATATGTACAAGATTGTCGCATATTGGGGTCACCAAGTCTCCAAATTCTAAACGTCTAAAGGAAGCCTCTTATTTTATCTAACCACAAACCTAAACATTTGGACTTTGCTAAACATTACTTCAACTTGTCAACCTTGGTTAGGGTTGAATAAGCTTATTCTGCCCTGTAAGCTTTACTTACAGTATACAGTATTCAGTTTATTCACTATATACATCAATGTGTAATCAACGTGTAATACAGTTTTGTTCTAATTAAATTTGCTCTTTAAATTATTTTTCTTGACATATAAAGTTACAGAACTATTCCATTTGTGAAAGCTTTATAACTAAAACCTTTTTATGCTTGACTTTGGGGACAACCTATACAGCAAACCATCTATACGATTTACATACAGACTGCAAAAATTCATCATGACCAAAAACATTTGAAAAAAAACCTGTACCAGATTTCACAACGAGACATTGTCACTGCAGAATTCTAGGCCTTAACCTTTTGTAGAGATATCTCTATGAAGGACTGGAGGGGGGCAATTGATTACAAGTTTGGAGTGCTTAATGTAATGGGGGCAAGCCTGGGGAGAGTGGAGGTCAGCGAGAAGCAGGCCAGATGAGCGGGAAGGCAAGGCTTATCACTTGCCCCCCCTAGCAGATAAGCCATGGTATGTCCTCCCACCTACCTCCCTGTAGCTGACCCTCAGGGGAAGATAAGGCACAGCTTTGATGCACAACAGGGGAGGAGGACATGGGTGCAGAGAAAGGGAGACATAGGAACAAGAAAGAAAGGGGACATTTAGATTTTTAATTAGGCATTTAGATTGAAAGTGATCGATCAATCAAAGTTTTATGACATAACGTGTCACACAGCGCGTTCCACTGTTTTGCTTTATTAATGAACATTTAGCAATGGATCTGCATATCACAGTACATTTTGACCCAGACTAATGATAGATTAATAGTAAACAAATGTCCTCTGCCGTTCAAGAATCCCTTGTCTCAAGAGAGGAATGAAATATTAGTGTAACCGCCTCGAAAGGGGGGGTAGTGGGTCGATTTTTTTACAACAGTGCCAGCAACAGGCAGCCTGTCTGTCTCCATCTCGCCCGCTTAATTGGAAACACAACTGTAGATATGCGCTGCTGTCGAGCAAAGATGCAGTCAAAGCCTCCGTGGTGATTCAAACCACACTGTGGGAGTGTGCAGTGGAAATCTCAGGGCTGAAAGGCAGCCTTCATATCCCAAACGGAGTGACATGTAGGCCTGACGTGTGACCTGGCCTGCACCAGTGGTGATAGGTCACTCTGTTTTTCCAACAGTGTCATCTCTATGGCAAAGGAGAACACAACCAGGCTTGTAGGGATACAATCCTAGCCATGGGATAGCATGTTAGATAAACAAGGAGAGGGGAGGACAGAGAACCAATTTAATTAAACGTGTGTCTTAACAAAGAGCACTTTCTTTTCCTACCCTTGCTCTAGCTCCTTAGTCTAACACCTTCAACAAGAAAATAAAGGATCTTTATATTATAAGCCAATAACTGAGTTTTTGAAAGGCATGATGTCCTGAAGTAATTAATTATGCACTGTCAGAAATAAAGCTTATATCAATCAAACATTAAAGCTGAATATTTTCAAGGACACGCCCCACATCTTTGGATTCCAAATCCCACTGGAATTTATTTATCACAATGTAACTAATGCAAAAAACTGCAATTTCTTATTGACCAAAACAAAATAAAGTGACAAATCACCTTTATGGTATAATTATTACAAGTGACATGCATGCTGTATGTTAAGCAAGCCTTAGTCCCCCATGCAATAGCTCCCAATTTAAAAAACACTGCATTACAGAGTCACATTAAATGAACTAATTAACTGAAATGGTATCAGCCTTCTCAGTTTATAAAGGATTACTGCGACTCCAATATGTTTAGACATGACAAGTAGTGTAGATCAAAACAGGCCACTCACCTTTTTCAATCGCCATTGGCAAGATAAATAAGTAGCCGAGGCAACACAAGAGCCAGACACAGGTTCTTGACTGTCTCGTAAAGTAAAGTAAAAACCTTCTATAGTCAAGTGATTAACATGGGAACTCCTCTGCTTGTCTGCACTTTGCTTATGACATGCTGTTTTTTGACTTGTATTGTTCTCCTCTGGGACTAGACCTCGCTTGTAAAATTTTATGACGTCCATGGCGCAAAGGGAGCAGGAAAGACGAACAGTCACAAATAAAGCAGAGCAGACAGACATGCTAAACCTGCCAAGAATATAGTATTGGTGACGCCAAGGCTTCCAAAGGAGCTTTTTATGATGTGGCAGCAACAGGCGTCAACATAATGAATTGTTAGTTGGCAACTACTTATATGAAAGTATGCTTCCTAATATAGTTCCTAATTGTTCATGACAAACTGGATGCCTGTAAATATTGTTCTGGGGCATGTTTCTAACAAAGTCAAATTGGCAAAACAAATATAAATGTTTCTGATGAATAAAATAGTTCTGCGAATACAAAAAAGGGTTTGTGGGATAATTTCTCAGAGGCCCTCCAGTCTGATGTCGTCGTTACTCTAGTCACAGAGATAAGCTTAAGAGGCAGAACACATGTTAATACGAGCCTCTTATCATTTCCTCCACCGCTGACTGCATGTGTGTTTGGTCTTCTTACCGCACTGCTCCGTGGTTTCCGCTTGATCGTCACTTGCAACCCCCGGTCACCCCCTTCACCCCTGGCTCTGCCCCCTGGCAGGAAAAATAAACTTGACCCCTTAGATAGCAGGAGGTTCCTGGGGAGAGTTGACCTCCTATTCTGTCTGTCCTGAACCCAGAGCCTTTGTCCACACTTTGGGGTGGCTCCCAGTTGGCCGTGGTTATTTACCCAGGTGGAGAGTTTGCAGCTCTGCTGGGAATTGGGTGAGTAGAGCATTATCTCATATCCACGCCACTCTAGTGCGACCATTCAGATGCTCTAAAGTGACCTGTGTCATAATATACAAAAGAGATTCTGATTTCTGTTTGTCTCACACATACCTGTTAGTATTGAATTGATAATATGTCATTATTGGGTGAAGGTCTTTTTACATGTAGCATAAAATAACAGAATAGTGCTGTTTGGTCAGAAGGTGTTGATTATTTTCCCAACAGAACAAGACTGGAGAAAGAGCATCATGTATCAGCTGTTTACAGTGCATCCGGAAAGTATTCACAGCGCTTCACTTTTTCCATATTTTGTTACGTTACAGCCTTATTGCAAATTGTATTAAATTAATCTCTTTCCTCAAAATTCTACACAAAATACCCCATTATGACCATGTGAAAAAAG
>JAVSBV010000055.1:6231790-6246354 GCA_033117975.1 Parotocinclus spilosoma
GACCCCCGGACTCGCGGCTCATGAAGCTCGCATCTAGGGTCCGCGGCTGGAGGGGTCGCCTCCGGACCATAGCCGCCGAATGCCGCTATAGGGTCATTATCGGCGCCGACCACATATCCCGCCGTAAAGGGCAACCCCTAGTGGCCATCGTGGTGTATGGCACATTGCTCCTTTTGGGACGCAATTTAGCGGCGCGCCCTTTTTCCCCTTTTTTAGTTTTCATGCATTAGAGAGCCTTTCGCTCCCTTTCCCCGTTTTAGTTTGGATATATATTATTTTCCCATACTTATTATACGACGTGGGATATACTTATCCTGCATATTTGGGTCCAAACCAAAAACACCTCCTCTGATCGTAACAAAATACATATAAAAAACATTTGGAAGCCATAAAGCCAACACTACAGATCAAAAACCAGAAATGAAAACAAAGTACTATGCAAATTGCTTTGATACTGAATATACTGAGTTGAATTCATCTATACCTTCTGCATCTATACTTGTGTTCAAATGTTCACATCTGTAATACCAGAGGAAAATGCATTTTAATGATTGGCTTTAACTCCTTAATTCCTTTTTTGTGTATGCTATTTTAAGTTAAGATATGACCATAATTTATGTGAATGATCTTTAGTTTCAAAGGATTAAAATCAAAAGAATGAGACAATTATATTTATCTTATCATTTGTGTTTGGACTGTAAGTCTATGACCTTTGGGGATGTTATAATCTGTCGCTGCCTAATAAGCACGTGCGATGTAATTTATGGGCTGTAAAAAGTTAAAATTTTAATTTAACTTGAGTAACTGCTTTATCTTAGTGTGGGTCAGAGTGAATCTGGAATACTGACAGCAAGGCAGGAACAAGCCATTGCGGAATTCCATAGCCCGAATATCAATTATGTTTTGGGAAAATGACAGGAAAAAACCATGATGGTCAGACTTTTAACATGCCTAGCTTTGCTGTGTTTGCTTTATTATAATGCTGTAAGTTATTAAACTATTATGAGCATCAGTGTCTGTACATACTCCTCTAGCTACCTCTTCGTGTCCAAGTTTCTAATGTTCTGGAGCTTGAACACGCCTGGCAGTGGTTTCGCTTGGCATGTGGACAGTATTTAAATACTTGGCCTGATAATCTCCTAGTCTTCTAGGTTGGTGTCTTATTATGGTTTTTATGATTACCTTATACTGGCCATGACTTTTAGATTAGCATTTGCCTGTTTAATACCCTTCGTATAGGTGATCTATTCCTGATATTAACGTTCTGCCTTTTGTCTACAGATATGATTAGTCTTCCCTGATGTGAACTGATTAAATTACACATGGATTTTTTAAACTAGCATTGTCCAATGATTGTCTCAGCATCAAACCCAGAGGTGTTCTGCTTTGGTTTTACATAAGTCAAGCCAATAAATCACCAGTAAATTGTATTAGCCCACTAAATAAGCATGTACGTCCATTTCTCTCTGGGTTCTTTCACACATTACCCATACACTGACAATTGCCAGTTGAATTCATGGGACATGCATTAAGAAAAGCAGTTATCCTGTAAGCCTGTTCAGCTACTGTGTGTTTTATAAAAGCCATGCATAAACCATCACCCTCCTGGGTTGGTAAATGGCATGCAAATTGGCATAACTGTTAGATGTTAGATACCTGGAGAAAATTACACAGGTTTCTGGACAACATCAATTGAATTGTATATATTCAATGTATTAATTATTTTTAATAGCTTCAAAGTTCCACAGTTAAAGTAAAAAAAGTATCTTTTCTCATCAAGGTTTCATTTCTCAAAGAGAAAAAAATACATTACAATGTGAAATTACTTGTTTAACCCAATATTTTAAAAAAGGTTTAACAAGCTTTTGTTAAATGCTTTCAGCCCAAATGAACTTTTAAGTCAAGATGCCATGGTAGTAACAAGAACTAAAGTAGCAGCTTAAGAATAAACATTTTTCTTCCCAAATAACTGTTACCTCTGCCATAGAAGGTTTCATGTTTTGTTTTAACATAAAAAAACTGATGAATTTACTAAAAAGTTGTTGATGTTAGCCCTTTCAAAATACAATCAGATTCTCTTGGGGTATTTCTTGTTTTTGTCACCCGATTTGTTAGTCTCACACTTTTCCTTCTTCTGAGCCAATGTGGAAGAACAATAGGCCAGCAAGCTCTGTACAATTCACTGCCACCAACCACTTTGTTTCAGATTCAGCTATGTCGATCCATAATAATTACCAGTGGTTCTAACGTCTGACAGGGGCGCAGCAGCACTAAGATGAACTCCGTCCGGTCTTTCCTCTTACAAATTTAGACATTGTGTTTGTGCTGCCGACCAGAGACACTGCTGAGAGACTTAAGCACAGCTCTCCACAGTACCACTTTTTTTTTAGTATTGGTCTTACCTTTACAAATTCACTATAAACAGCAATTTCTTAGATATAGACTCTTATATAGCTGTTTTTTTGGTATACTGGTGTGGATTGTTTGTACATTTAGCCCAGTGAGTATTGATTATGTTTTACACAGGTGGTGATTTTTCACTAGTTCTTGTTATATGACTCTATATCAATATGAATTTGTCCGCAACTATCCTTTTGGAGGACTATGCTACCTTGCCAAACATCTGCATGCCTTTAGCACTGCTGGCCTCCAGTGGCATGAATGCCAGGCAGTGGTGCCAGTAAGTTTCAAATCCATTTGTAATAAACAAACACAAAACATTGCAGAGCTGCAGCTCAGGGCATCTGTTCAAGGGCAGCTGATGCAACCACAATGCTGACCAAGTCGTTTTTTTAGTCACTTCAATTTATAGGCATTCTTATTGTTGCTGTTTTAGTTTACTTTAGGCTTACTTTCTCTTCGCTGTGCTAATATTAAATATAATGTCCTAACTTTCATATTAAACAGTTTTTGGGACTAATTTGGGAAACACTTTCACCTGTTCTGTGTCCTGTTCTTATGCTGAAGTGATGTATTTATCTGTCCATTTGCCTGTCAATAAACTTGAAGAACTGTTGTTTGTACTTGGTGTACTTTGTAAACATGGTGATTGAGCTCAACACAGGCACTTGGGTCATTATACACTTGTCTCACTACGTCTGGACCAATTGCCATACTCTTCTGTCTGGACTAATCACCACAAACAAAATGACTCTGAGTTCCTTTGTGTATGCGGTGAAAAAAAACCTCTCTTGAGGTAGGTGCTTAAAAAAGTCCTCATACACTGCGTTCTAAGAACTACAATTGTCCCCACTTTCTTCGCTGTGAATATGTGACACAGTGGGAACAGTTCTAAGAACTATGAAAGAGTTCCTCTGGTGCAAGAATGCTTATTGAAATTATCGAGGCAACATGATGGTGCAGTCACCTCACAGCTCCAGACATCCCCAGTATGATCCTTACTTTGGACATTGAGTTTGTATGTCCTCCTTATGTCCATGTGGGTTTACTCTGGGTACTCCGGTTTCCTCCCACATTCTAAGAACATGCGTTAGGCTAATTGCTTGCTCTAAATTGGCCTATATTGGACTATATTGACATGTCTGACTAGTGCTGATGTAGCCTTGTCCCTGTCATGTATAGCCAGTGATGCTGATGTGACATTAAATAATCAAACAAGCAAACATTGATTTGAGTCAGACACACTCACACTGGAGCAATCAAAGTGACTTTGAAGTATGAGAAGAAACATGATTACCCAGTGTAAATTCACAGCAACAACAGAGTACAGGTAAAGTTGACACAGATGGAGTCCAAAGACAGTGTTGAACCAGGGAACTAACTTTTAACTCTTAACTCAGGGTCTTAACTCAGTATATAAATGTATTATTTTCCAGATAAAATTTCATATACATAAGGGATTCAAGAAAACTCCCAATGTCAAACCAATGTCAAATGTACATACCTCAAGTATCTGATCAACTCACGCCACAAACCATACGCAAAAATCTTAAGAAACCCAAGCACCATAACAAAATAACTCGCTAACATTAGCTTAGGAAAAACACACATTTCATAACCTATCTAAGTCACGTTTGTTGCTATCTAGCTAATTAGCAAGCAAAAATATATATTCCAGTTCAGTGGCACAGTGAGGAAAAGCAGGATGAGGATTCAAACCTCAGCACTGCCACCGCCTGAGCAAGGCTTTTAAACCTTAGTCAATTGTAAGTTTTCCTGTATAAGAGTGTCTGAAATATGCTGAAAGTGTACAAATGTGTTATTTGTTAAAAAAGAATGGTATAGAATTAGTATAGCCTCAACACAGTACTGAAGGGAACTGGTTCAAGTCACAGTTGAGTCAGGTGCCACATTATCTACTTATGAGGAAAGGGGAGGGTGAGATGGACCGGTGTCCCATCCAGAGCACATTTATGCTTGCACTCTGTTCTCTCCAAGGAAAACTCTGAAAAGAAAACTCTGCCAAGTCTTACTTTTCAACTTTGACTTAATATCTAAATTAGTCTTTTGCACTTTCCAAAATGACTCACAGCCATATGAGACTATGTTACTCATTTGAAAAAGAGACGTGAAAAAGTCATGCCATTTTGTTGTCATTTGCCAAGTTTGACTCTGAACTATGAATGGTGTGAGGACAACAATATTGTATTTATAAAAAGAACAAATCACATGGAATTTGCTTAATTTAATACCATTAACATAAGAATGCAACATTACAGTAATAATAAATTATGTTAGGTAGTCTCATGCAACATAGTATTTAATGTCCAGTTAGAAAGGGTAACACTGTCCAGATGGTCGGAGCTGATTCATATCTTTTATTTGCCCAGACAACATTAATGTGCTGGATCTTTTCAGTGCTAAGTTTTACTTCTAAAAATAGAGAAGACATGATCATAATAATTGTCTAGGGTTGTTTCTGCCTTGCACCCTCTACCACCAGCTCTTCCGCAAACCATGTCCCAGATCAAGCAGAGAATGAAGTGAATGAATGAAAGAATGGATTCCAGATCCTTACAGAAGCTTTACAATAGATTGACTTTACACTATGTAGCCCAGCTGATGTGTAGTCTAATCACACATAAGCCAAATTCATTATGAATATTCTAATGTCATTAAAGTGTTTGGTCGGAAGAACTTTTCTAAACTCTGCTCTCAAATCTAAAAAACACAATTATTTTATAGTACAACCCCAAATAAGAAAAGCATGGGCAACATTTTTAAATGCTAAATTAGAAAATGTAGCTTGTAATTTTACATTTACATTTTATTTGCAGATATTTTATGTTTATCTGGTAAGCCTAATTTCATTTGTTAATTAACATCCATTTCTATACTTCAGGACTGCAACAAATTCAAAATGCTATGTGTTCAGGACCTAAGATGAAAAGAACCATCCAGACTTTTATCAGCCAAAAGCCAGGGACTGTCATGGTATGGGGCTATATCAGTGACTTTGGCAAAGGTCATTTACATTGCTGTGATGCCAGCATTAATGCAGAAACATACATAGACATTTTAGAGCAACAAATGTTGTCTTTAAGATGACATATTTTCCAGGGATGTCCAAGAAACAAGACCACATGCTGCACACATTACAAAGGCATGCAAACATTAAATCACTTGACATCCTTGTTGCCAAATCATGTTTTAAGTGTTGTGATAAGGAATGGAAAGGAATTATTTAAATGCATTAGTAGTACATTTAACACATTAAATGTAGTTAACAACAAAACGTTTTGGCTTCATCCATCTGCAAGTAAATAAAAGTTAATGAGTAAACATAAGTCATCCATTTTCCATACTGTCCCATTGTTTTCTAATATCAGGTTGTAGACTAATTGACCTTTGTAATATTTTTAGTCTGTCGTTTACTTAGGGTATTATGGCGGTTTTCTCTTTAACAAATACACAACTAGATCTCAAATAAAAGATTGACTTTGCAAAGTATGCACATTACAATAGTCAAATAGAGACATTTGCATATAGCTACTACTATAATTTTTGTGCATGTCATTTCTATCATTGCAGTGTTTTTTAGCTTCTATTCAGTTAGTGTGTACATCTCTTCACCCCCTGCCATTTTGCATCCGCTCTAGGCTACTCCAGCCAATAGAACATCTATATTGTCCATCTCCCACATTCACTCACTGTCAGACTCTTTGTCTGTCTCTGTCTGTCAAATCCTGTTCTGTCAGAGCATTCAATGGTGTGATAGACAGTTTTGACGTCTCTCTTTTTAAAGCCTGAAGCTCTATCTGGTCTGGCTATCTTATAACGGCTGGCAGGTTTGTATTATTTCTGTAATCTTGCAGACGAAATGCTGCCTATGCTAGCTTGCACTTAGTGCTTCCTAAAATCTCTGTACACTATGTGATATTTGTGATTGTATTTGCAAGCTCTACTCATCCATAGAGATAAGGAAGAGTTCTTAGGTCACCCACATCTCCAGCAGCATGACAGCCCTCAAATAACAATGCCATGATTCAGATTGACATCTCAATGCAGAGGCCAGTGCTTGTCCTTTACAAGTCTCATTTCACGGTGGGCTCTTTGTCCTCTCTCCAAACCACCAACACCATCACCACTCCCAATCCAGCCATCCAGAACATAACCATGTCCTTTTTTCAGCAGACACTCCCATGAATTTGGTGGGAGTGGAATTGGAAGCTCCCCCATCATTCCCTGCTGTCCTTCAATTGGCGTCAAAACTGGCTTGGTCCATATACTTCATTTTTGCATATGAATGGCCGGACTATTGTCTGACCCTATATGTGCATTAAATCTGTCTGGATACAATCAAAACTGATGTTTTTTTGTCTTCCCTTCCTGTCCTTAATGTACTAAATAATTGGACAGCTCAGATTTACAGGCGGAAACATTTTTAGAGTTTAACATTTTTTTACGTTTTCCCTATTCTGTGCCAAGTGTTTGACACAGAGCAATAGGATGTTTATAGTATTGCCAGGAGCACAGTGCTGTCGTTCCTGTGTGCCTTTATCCCAGAGCCAGACTGAGTTTTCTGGCTTTTGTCTCTGGCGGTGGCTAAATAGACTTGTCTGACTGGGACAGACTGTTGCCAGGGACACCTTCATCACCCGGCAGGTCAGCCCTTTGCTCTGCTTCAGATAACAGACACTAGAGAAGGGCTCCAGTCAGACAAGCCAGGTCAGCCTAGATCATAGAGGGAGCAAGGTTCATTGAATTAAATTGTTTGTAGAAATCAATAGTGCCCACTTCCTTTGGTCCATTTTTAACTGGTTAAAGCATTTGTTAATCAAATTTGTGTGTAATTTACTCTGAAAATAAAGATATCACAATAATCACAGTTTGTGTGTGAAAGTCTGTTTTTTAAGGTTTAAATATGTTTAATGCCTAGTCTCTGACAGACTTAGGAAAAGAACATAGAACAGTGGTGAGCTGAGCTGTTGTTAACATGTAGGTTCTGAATGTTAGGCCTGTCAGTTTGATTCACGGTTGCGCAGTAAAACCGATTTTAGAAGGGGAAGTTTAAAGGATCATTTAACTGAGATATAGGAAGGAAATAAAAGCTAAAGCTGTTTTTATCTCTGAATCCTGGAAGTGTTTTCTAGTGTTAGTGGTTTTCAACAAACGGATACAGGACAAATGAAAAAGTCCTGAATAGACAGAGCACAGTAAATGTGACTTGAGAATTTCGAGTCTATTTAAGAGACATCCCTTATCCTTCTATTCTGTCACGTACAGTACTTCTGATCTAAAAAATATAATTCCAAAATCCACCACATGTAAAGGTGCTTATTGTTGTTGATAGTGAATCAAAGACATTTTTGTCGTCCCCCATGTTGTTCTGTTCTGTTCTTATTTACAATCCTTATAGACATCAAACTGCCTGAATCCAGCCCACATGCCAGGCACCTTTGGGGCAGAAACCCTAAGGGCGACTGTGTTTCCCAGCTTGGACAGCTGTCATCAACCCAGTGCCGTTTTTATTTGTTCACCGTCTCTACTGAGCTGTGCACACAATGTCCAGATCAAGTCACTGGTTTGGGGCCAGTAGGCTCCCTGCAGCCCAGCTGCACATCAGGCCTCTCATCTCGTCTTGCTTATTCCTTTAATTAGACACTTGGAGAAATAGCTCCTGGAGGGACACCGCCGCCTATCCAAAAAAGATTGGCCACATCCACCAAGCCACAACCCCCCTTTCCCCTTTCTCCACACTTCTGTTGAGGGAGGTGGCAAGCTGCTCTGTAAGCCCCAAGCTCATATACATAATCCTGCGCTCCCCCCGCCATCCTCTCTTCCTGCCATCTCAAAGGCGCTTCACTCCTTCAGCCCTGAGTGACTCAAAAGGAGCCTGCGTCTCCCGCTACGACGGGCCCGTGGGCGCAGTGAGAAAATGAAGACCTCTGCACCCCTTCAAATCCCCAGGAATTTCTCATTAAGAGCAGGTCCTGGGCTCCTGAAGACCCCTGGTTCCCCCACAAACACCCTCCCCACCAAAATCTCTGTAGAAGTTGACCCTCTCGCAATGAAGAATGAGCTACTCCATTCCGCTTTGTGCTGGGCGGCTGTTTCCCTATACGTGTTATTCACCTCGTTGCCATTCTCCGGGTACAAGAGGCTTCCCCTCACCAATGGTACTCTGAAAGCCCTCAAGACTTCCTCTTCTTTTGACCACATTTTTTATATGTGTGCATGTGGGCAAGTGAGCGTCCATAATGAAATACCTAAGCTATGGATGGAACAGAATAGAGTAATTGAAATTACGTGGCGGGGGGGTCTCTCTTAATAAGAATTGTTAGTTCACCAGCGTCCTTATTGGACTGAACCTCATTTGACTATAAAGCACATTTACTTTAGTCTGACGTTACTTTGGCCCAGCGGTTTTAGAGAGCCCTGTTTCATGCGTTCAGGAGCCTTTCAGGACAACTTTACCAAAGCAGTTTACTGATGTGTGATGTGCATATACAGCAAGTAGTAAAGGCCTATCAACTCCATCTGGTGGGGAAGGCGTTTGGTAGAGCCAAAAATACCAGCTCCCTCTTACACTGTTAAATGTTAGCAAACACAATATATTTACACTGGCAGAACTGCTTGCATGAACATACATAATATATTCTGACAGGTAACAGATGTTTGAAGGTATTGTATCGTTGTTGAAGCAATATAAATACAAGGAATACTGGTCATAATGCAGCTTTGTCGCAGAACTAACCTGTATGCAATAAAACAGCTCTTAAAACAGCTTCTAATGGTGTGAAAGCTTGGTTTAGTAATTGCGTGGGGGTACAGGATCACACTAGTTCTCATATATGGATTAACATGAACTGAAATGAGAACTAGTGTGATTATTACCCCTTTAAAGCAATCTAATAATCTTTGTAATAGACAGAAATACATGTACAGTACTTGAAGGCTTGTGAACCCTTGAGGTTGGTATAAAGGTGATGATTAGCATGTCTGCTTGCATCTCTTGTTGTAATTTTGTACCTAGTGGCATAACTCTTCTTCCACTAAAGGCAGGTCATTCTCACCCAAGAGTGGCTCAAACTTCCTCATATGCTGCAAAAATCGATGCCACATCAGACACCAACGTAGCACTGATACACAGGAGTATCGCTTATAACTACTTTACTTGACAAATTGTCTGTACGCACTGAAACAGTTCTTAAAAGAGCTTGCAAGTGTTCAAAAACTTTTCAAATTTTATTATGAGACATAAACCCGTCAGCAATATTGAAAACCTCAAGTATAATAAAAAAAATGATAAATTAACAAATGACAATAAATCTACCGCATTGGACCTGAGAGCTTCTGAGCATGCCCCACTCATCTCACACTGGTCATGAGAGGCTGGAAATGCCACAATGTACTGGGGTTGGACAATGAAACTGAAACACCTGGTTTCAGACAAAGGTTTGGCTATAGCAGCCTGGCAGTGTATATTGACCCTGTGGATCCCGACGGACAGTTCTGGTGGAAACAGGAGAGTTGAGGTGCACATTTAATTATGCCGTGATTTGGTCCTTCTTGGTGGTATGCTGACATTACCCTGGCCCTTGATACATCACAAACCTCCCACACTAAAATAACAGGTCTTTCAGTTTCATTGTCTAACCCCTGTATACCTTATGTACCATAATATTACTATAATATACAAAAATGTAGAATAATTAAGATTCACTCACTCACTTTCTTATCCACTTGGCCAGAGTCGTGGGAGAGAAGACACAGGGTGCAAGGCAGGAAAAATCCTAGACAGGCACCAAACCATTGCAGCACTTTAGAGACACCAATTAACCTAACACACGTATTTGGACTGTGGGAGGAAACCCACAGGGACACAGGAAGGACAAACAGAGAACTGAACCCAGGACCCTCTTGTTGTAAGGAAACAGTGCTGTGTGAATTTGGGGATTAGTAGTGGGGTTGATATGATCTTTGTATACAAGGTGGCACAAAAAATAATCTTGATGCTCACTTGCCTTAAGTGATTGACTTGACTTAAATTAAAGTTGAACATCATACAGAGTCCAAAATAAGATCTGAATTAAGTATTTATAAACCAGCAATGTTAACATTGATTTGTGGTTTGGTGCCAACCAAAAGGAGTTTGTGTAATTCTTCTATTCTGATTTGAATTAATATTCTACAAAATAGCCTACCAAGGTGCGTTATATTGCAAATACAGTGTGTGATTAATAGTAAGAAACTGTACAGCTTTTGAATATAATAAATTAAATATATAATACAAAAATACATTGAATAATTCAATTAGACTATAATCAGTTAAAAGCAGTTCTCCCACTTTCTTAAGGAAGGTTCATTTCAGTTTCAATACACTGTCTAATCTAACATTTATGTGTAGACATTTACCAGTATATCCAATTTTTAGCAGTGATACTGTGCAATAGTCTGGCTTAAGTTTATATACAGATTCATCTTAAAATTGTATTTTGGGTCTGAAATATGTACAAGCTAACACAATCATTTATCAAAACCAGCAAAACATGTCTTTATGGACTTTGTTTTAGGAGGGCAGGGCACAAAATTGATTAACTAGTGTTGGGGAGGTGGAAATGTATGACAGTGTAATACTGAGAGCCACTGATGTGTTCAGGGCAATCCATTCCACTGCCACTGTTTGTTTAGGGAGATTCCATGGCAGCATGCTTCATATTTTGAACCTGTAAGCAGTGAATGTGGCTTAAATAACAGAGACAACTTATTAGAGGAGTGTTTACATTCTCATAGCCATATAGTGTAGCACTGCTGGAAGCAACGAAACCTGGTGTTGAAAGGCGAATGCTGGAAAGAGGATATAAATGACATTTGATTACAGCTAGAATACAGAACCACAAAATCATGTTGAGTTTATAATTTTTGTCCATGGATAATGGTAGCCAGGAAAAGGAAATAAGCCTCACACAGCTCTGATTTTACAGCATCGGCCCTTCTGGAAATTGATGTATTTTAAATTGTACCAGGAGGAAAAGCTAACAGATTGTGAAATGTAAAACTTCGACTTTCTGGTTTGGATGATACAGCTCTTTGGTTTAAGCAGGGCATAAAGAATACAATTTCCTCTACCACACAAAGTAAAATTATATGCATGTATCATTTACTCTGTGATTAAGGTTTAGCTGGTTTAGCTTTGTGAAGTCTAAACTTAGACTATAGAAAAGTTATCCAGGCAGCATCTCTTGGGAGATAAATGGATGGGAAACAGGGTTTGTATAACATCCAATACGCTTATTATCGTCTTTACTGATCTTTATATGGGCAACTATGCTTCAGTTTATTCTGTTTTTACAGATGCAGAAGATATGATAATAATACTACAGTAAGGTTTCTTCAACGTTTCATTATGGTACATGGTTTTCCTGTGGATTTAAAGGGTACAAAAACTACATTACGTAAAGTTCAACAAAATTAGGATGTATTTAATAAATTGCATTTAAAGGTGTTCAGATTCCTTTTCTTATATATCACAGACATAAACATTTTGAAATCTGATTCTGGACACCTTTACAGCAACCAGTTAACCAAAGAACATGGAACTTCATAGGCTTGATGCTGTCCTGCTTCTGTATGAATTGTATCTCTGTTCATATCCATAACCTATGTGTCATGCTAGACACCATCACACTAATGGACAACAGTAAGTACATGGGGACTGATTTTGGCACTACAATTGTGCCATTGTTTGCCATGCCAATAAAGTATCTTGACTTAAATTAAAATGAAGTGAATGGAATTGTATTGACCTGAACTGAGAGTAAGCGAGAGAGCTGTCATAAGTGGAGACAGCTGACAGATGGGACGGTCCGGGTCAGAGGTCAGGATGGTAGCAATGGGGGAGAGAGTGGAATCTTAAACAACAGGAAGATCTCTCTCTCTTTTTCCCTCTCTCTCTCTCTCTCTCTCTCTCTCTCTCTCTCTCTCTCTCTCTCTCCACACCCACAAATACAAAGAAACGTACATAGCCTATAGACCTCACAGACCACATGATTATTGATCTACATTTTAAAATATTACAGGTTGCTTCATCCCAAAGCATGACGTTGGATGTCTTCTATTAAAAATCTAATCCTGTCACATCCTTCTGTATGAACTCTTTTTATTTATCAGCCACTATCTGACCCATTTTCTTAAACAAGGTATACACTCAATGGTTAATTGAACTCGACCGGGGTTCGATTAGAAGGAACATTAACAGTTTTTGCCTAATATTCAAATGCTACTGCTTTACTAATATTTACTTCTGCCACCTAATTACTAATTTAGAAAAATCAGATCAGATTTTCCTGAATCTTTCAAAAATTGAGGAGATCCTAGAAAGCCCCACAATAAAGATTTCTCAGTTCTATAGTGCCTTGCTGGAAACACATGAGTCTTCCATAACATCTCTCAAAAATGTATGACAGAAAGACTTAAAACTTATGTTGGATGATGCACAATAGGACATAATTTACAAGGGTATTTTTTCTCTAATGTCATGTATTAAAGTGATTGAACTAAACTACACATTTATGCATAGGATTTATCTCACATCTGTCAGGCTGAGCAAGATGTACCCCAACCTATCCTCTGGAAGTCCAAATCCAAGCAGGAACACTAATTCATATGTTTTAGTATTGTAAAAAATTAAGTTATTTCTGGACTGCCATACATAACTTCACTGTTAAAAAATTGGAGATTCAGATTGAGATTTTTATGCAAGACATAAAGATTGAAACTTTGTTGGTCTTTTTGCAATTTCACTGATATGTGTAGTTATCCAAGGTCACACACCAGGCACCTGCCTGGATCATTTCCAGGTACAAAATTGGCTTTAACGGCAGCTGTATCATGAACAAGAAACATGGACTGATATGGACTGGGACCGTTTTGTCTTTAGTGGCAAATCCAGGTTCTGTTTGGGATCCAATGTTGTGTTTGAGTGTGGAGTCCTCATGGTAAGAGCCTCAATCTTGCCTTTATTGTGGAGCGACACACCACCCAAATGCTGGTGTGATGATTTGGGAAGCCACTGCATTCTACAGTCATCCTGCGACCACATGTGTTGCCTCTCATAGCAGGGCTTTACACTGGCATTTTTCAGCATGATAATGCTCATCCACCCACAGCAAAGGTTTCCCAGGAACGTCTCCTCCAGAATGGAAAACTTCTTTAACCTGCTCTGTCACCATATCAATCACCAACCAAACATTTAAGGTGCCAGCTGGGATGCCATCTTTGGCATCTTTGTGAGTTTGGAGGCTCTAAAGGCCCAGCTGTAGTCAAAAATGTCATAGAGGCATGTCTAGCAATCAACAATCTCTTACCATTTTTCACAGGGCAGTGAACAAAGTACTTTTACACCCAGTGTCCAATGAGGCCACACCTGCAATCATTTAGGTTACTGCCTGAGATATAAATGTATTGGAAAATTATCCAATGCTGCATGTCTGTGGGTGGCAAAAGTGTGTGAACATCTAGGATTGACTGTTAAACTAGAGGTGAAATTAGACTCAGATGAATTTAGGTGTTTTAATTAATGGAATGACAGTCAAGTGTCACTGGGCGCCCTGTTGTTTGATCTTCACAACACATTTGCAGAAGTTTATTTTGGTACGAAAAATAGACATTTCTAAGAACCTTCTGTTCTTGGTGTTAATCAAGTTGGAAAGGTTTACACAACCATCTCTAAAGAGTTCAGAGTCCATCAGTCCTCAGTCAGATAGATTGTGTACAAATGGTGGAAATTCAATGCCATTATTACCCTCTCTGTTGGGTAGCACTATAATTGGCTAATCATAAAGGGTATATGACCAGGAGAACACTGAACAAAATGGTGTGCATTTTCGGGTTCAAGGAGAAAGCCTGGTGTCCTTAAAGGCTGTTGTCGTCCATCTACAGATAATGAAAACTCTCATGTACAAACCAGAAGGCTGTTGTAAAAACATTTTGTGAATGTACGAAATGGGGAATTCTTGTGGGAATTATTTATTATGGTTTTGGCCTGTTTTGCTGCATCTGCCCCATCTGTGCCATCATTGAGATCTACAGTGCATCCGGAGAGTATTCACAGCGCTTCACTTTTTCCACATTTTGTTACGTTACAGCCTTATTCCAAATTG
>JAVSBV010000055.1:6270379-6285882 GCA_033117975.1 Parotocinclus spilosoma
AGGGTGCACACACACACACACACACACACACACACACACACACACACACACACACACACACACACACACACACACACGTCCGGTTACCTTGGAGATATTTTCCCTCTACTGTCAATAGGACATAAGTAAAGCTGCAATCCAAATACACCGGGAGGCAATTTGATGCGACATATTGTTCTCTTTTAACAGGAAATCAAGCTACAACTTGTGAGCACAACATTGCTGCACATTTGCTTAGTTGTATCATGCCACAAAATGATTATATCTGTCAGCAGTATAGCCTTTGATTAATACAGGGGTTTGTCCAGGAGTTGCATGAGGATGTGTTCAAAGTTGCAGTTTTCAATAGCTGCTAATCTTACCACAAGTACCTCACTAATATGGTAAAGTCTCACGGTATCTGGTGGCAACAACGCAGGTAAATAAAAGAAGAACATGGGCAGTGTTCCAAAGTGGCACAGACCAGAGTGTCAGGTTCAGATTTATTCGGCATAGCAGGATGTGAGATATGTTAATCTGCTAGATTCACAGATCCAGTTACAGGAACCCCAGTGTTCATTTTTATGATATGTCAGCATTCCATTTGAAATTCATTCACTTTACCTATCCACTTAATCCTGGTCAGGGTTGCGGGAGAGCCGGAGCACCCAGAGTAAACCCACACAGATACGAGGAGGATCAGATCACCTGCGATCAAACCCAGGATCTTCTCCTGTGAGGCAGCTAAAACACCCACCCTACCACCTTGTTTTAGATTTTATGTGGTTTTGTTAGTGGGTACTAATTTTTATACGAGTATGTTTGCGCATTATTATATCAGATTTTGTTTTCATAACTGTACTTCTTGCAGATCTACTTTCAATCAGTTACACTCTTGTTTATTTGTTTTATTTAATATTTGAGAGAATGCATGTGTATTCTCTGCAGATATGTTTAATGTTCTTAATGTAGTATAAATAAATATTTTATATGTCTAAGCATGAGACAGAACATTCAACTTACAGTGCTCTACACTCAAAAAACTTACATAGATGCTCAATACAACTCATAATGTAATTTAGGTTACCTTAATATGCCAGGGTCTATCTTGTAGCAGTGGGCACAAGACAGAAACCTGGTGAGGGTATCATTGCAGGGCCACACACACACACACACACACACACACTCACAATGGAATACTTTAGAGATACCAGTTGACCTAATGCCTGTATTTGTAATATGGGAGAACAAACTCCACAGAGGTTACATACATAATTATCGAATTAATACACTTACAAGATGCTCATCCAGCCATCTGTACTTTGTATAAAAAATAAAAAATAACAGATATGACAGCAAATGTTTTTGTTTAATAGATGAACATTATGAAGCATGCCTAAAACAAGTAAAATGGTAACATATTTTTCCAGATCAAGAAACTATGGAGTCATTTAGTGTTGAGGGAAAAAATAATCAGCAAAAAGAAAAGCAGTTAGTTGGTCAGTACTCCTCTCTTGGACATTAATAACAGTCTGAATTCTTTATGGCGTCCATGTCACTACTGCAACTTGACTCAGATCAACTGGCAGAATAGATAAATATGTTTAGAGATGAGATAAAGACATTTGCTGGATGTGTCATCAACTGATATGCCTTTCCTGAAGAAACACTCTTTGCTCTGTGGCAAGTTGTGTTGTGATACTGAAAAAATACTTTGTCATCTGGTGGATATCACTGTTGCCTCAGCTAGAAGGTCCTGGGTTTAATCCCCAGGTGAAGCAGTCTGGTTCCTCCAGGTACCATGGTATCCTCCCACAGTCCAAATATATAGACATGTAAAGTTGTTTTCAATGTGCCCCTAGAGAGTGTTGTGTGTGCCATTGGTTGGGCAACCCTGTCAAGGATCAAAAAGTTAACTAAAATAAAAAAGGTTTCAATGCAGTCAATGACTGTTGAGTTAATAATTGATATTTCCCCTGGTTCTTGGTAACTGACATGGAACCCCATATCATAAAAGAAAGGGGAAATTTTTTGGGCAGTCATATTTAGATGTTTCGATAGAACGAAACCAGACAAATCTTCTTGGCCAAAGCATATTTCAGATTCATCGTTGAATATCACATTCATCCTTTCATTTGAACTCAACGATAGTTGGTCTTTAGACAGTATATTTGCTGTATTCTGTTTAGTCGCTTTCAGTTGGCTTTCTATAAGTAAATATCACTTCATTCAGCTGATTTATTGTGTTCTGTCAGAACTAGTAGCTGCTGTTTCTACCAATTTGCTTTTTTTATTTTGTTGTGCAGTACATACATCATTTCAGTACACACTGCTTCCAGTTTTCTGTCCTCATGCTTTGCAGTCTTTTTCTACCCTGTATGTTTCAGGGTTATTAATTATAACATTCCATTTTTTGCTTATACTTACAAAACCAACATCTTTTGTCACAGTTTGTTTGGATTTACTTCTTGAAGGGGTTTTTAAATACTGTCCATCATTTCTCTTTGTCCACGAATCTCTTTGATTTCTTGTTTGTCCACGTTTTCTTTTACTCATTTTACCTGACGGATTTATTTTTTAAATGCAAATTACAAGGTGAATCTATAATTTATAACCTCACCATCGATTCCAATTTTTAATCTGCTTGACCTGGGAAAAATATGGCATTCATATTCCATTAATTTTGTTGCAGGATACATCATTAAGTCATAATTTTGACTATTAAACAAAACTTGTTCAGTGTTTAATGTGATTTATTTGTTTATGTACAACTTATGAAGCAATGAGCAATGACAAAATTGTAAGCTCTTCTGGATCACAATGTTGACCTTGATATTTCCCCTATGGGTGAGTGAGTGTCAATAAATTAGTGTGTGATGATGCCATCCAAATAACTATCCAGGATATATTCCTACCTTCTCAGGATAGGTTTCAGAACACCTGCAGTCCTTTTCATGATCAAGCAGTTACTGAAGAAGAATACATGCCAGTTAAAACCCACTATCTGAAGAATGTTCTCATATGGAATTTATGAATGGTTGTCTATGATGGGTTCTAAACTGAAACTAGAGCACAAGTAACTGGCTCTTTGTACTAACATTTGGGACTTCCCGTAATACAAGCACCGTGTTGTGTATTATGTGTGATGCCATTCATGTTTGAGATGTATTTACTACTAATAGAACAGCGGGTTAAAATTGAGATAAACCCTGTGAGAAAGATGTGGGTAAAAACCTATAATAGCCATTCTGTGCGTGACAGAAAAATAAGTTTATACATGTATAAAATTCAAGTTCATGCCTCTTTTCATCTTTTGTACTGCATTTTTTGTTGAGTCATGCATGCATCTTCTTGCCTATCCTTTTCTGCCTTTTGTGCTCTCTCTCTCTCTCTCTTTCTCTCTTGCTTCAGGCTAAGCTCAGGGAATCATATGGAACAGTGCCTGAGGGGAAGCAAATGAGAGATTCAGTTTCAGCCTGATGATGCCACTTAGCCATTAACTATCTCCAGCATAACCCCCTCCCTTCCACCCCATCGCAGTCCTTCCTTTATCTACTATTCATATCCGTCAACCCCTCCCCCTCCTTTATGCTCTCTCTTTCCCACCCTCTATCTCTCTGCCTTTCCCTTGCTCTCTCTGTCTGTGTCACCCTCACTCACTGACATACAGAGAAGCACACATACACACCAAATGCTCCGAGGGTTGAATGGATGAGAGCGAGAGCAGGAAGAGCTGACCAGAGAGAGAGAGAGAGAGAGAGAAAGAGAGAGAGCGAGAGAGGGTAAGGGAGAGGAAGAGAGAGAGAAATCGTGCAAGTGAAGCGATCCAGTGCTCACAAGACGAACTGCAGACCCACTGCTCTCCAGATTTAAGTGGAAGTGCTTCTGAGCCTTGCTCACCCATTCACTTTGCCCCGGGACCTTTCAGTGTTGTTAATTGGGATATTTAGCATGACATGTTGCCCTCTTTTCTGGAAGAATCCACACTTTATTTTGGAGTGCTGTTTGTTTGCATTTTTTCTCCACTCAAGTCTCTCAGTGCACACTCAGGGAATGATTAAGTACTGAGAAAGAGGATTGCCTGCATGCGTGGAACTCCTATGCCTTAAAAGACAACATCTGATGGGACAAAGCTAAGCAAGTGGCTCAGACGAAAAGGGGAAAGCACGAAATGAAATCAAAAGTCATTTTTGTGTTGTACAATGGATCTCCCTCCGTTTAGAGGTGAGTAAGTTATATGCATCTCACCTGGACTGTTTCTTTATGTCCATCTGAGAGTGCTTAGAGCAACTTATTCAGTGTTGTGGCCTGATCCCGGGGACTCAGCCCATGCACGGGGCTTGAGGCATGCAGGTGGCATCGATTGCCCTCAAGGTCGGAGTTGTCATTACAGCCAGTTTGGGCTGGCAGTGACAAAAGGAAAGGATTGAGCGAAGTGGGAATACCTTGATGCCTTAGAGAATTGTACGTAAGGGAGTGTATTATATGTGTCAAAGTTAATTAGTTAAATACTTAGCTTGCAAAGGATTAGAAAGTGAAAAGGTGAATGAGCTAACCTATGAATTAAAATCTGTTATTTTTCTCTTCTGGATTTATTGTCCCTTTAGTTTTAGAATAAGTTTAATTACAGAAAGAGCAGTGGAAAATGTGTCCTGTTTAAAGTGCAGTATTACGTTGTTTTCATCAGGGAAACATGTTTCCTGATATTTTGATTTTTTGTTTGTATTTTTGTGTATCTTTCTATTTATCCCGTTTGTTTGTAATGTAACACATACCTCTATATTGCCGCTCTCTTTTTTTTCTCTCTCACCCTCCCTTTCTCTCTCTCTCTCTAACCCAACTTGCTGGTCTGCAATGTCTATTTCAGTCCTTCCTGGGGGTCGGATTCAGCACATCCGGAATTTCATAGAGTTTATTGTCATGCATCCTGCTGTGTCCCCAGAGGGCTTGACTGACAACTCATGGCCAGTCTGATGTCTTGGCAGATCAGCTTTCATTTAGTACCTGACAATTAGATTTCTCATATCAGAACCTTTTTCACAAACTGAAAAATTGATGACAGATGATCAAAAGCTAGCAATATTTAATTGCAAGCAGGAGTAATATAAGGTTATCATGTCTAGCAGAAGTACAACAGATCACTAAGACTTCTTCCTCCAGAGTGAATATACAACACTACCATCTTATTCACCTACCAACAGCCCATAGTAGACCCAAACAGAGTGACTTGCATGATTTCACATTGTCCAGTGACCCACTGCAGGATGACTCCTTTCCCCTTACTTGTTCACCTCCCTTCTCCTCCCAGTTCCAAGGTTTTGAGTTACTCCTAGCCAGTCTTGTGTGGCGATTGTTATGAATAATATGTGCTCCCCATCCTCTTCCTGCCCAGGATCGGGTTACCCAGGCCAAGGATTTGTGCAAGGTACCAGGAGCAAGAAGCCCTGGGGCAGAGCCGCAAGGCACAGCTCACTCAGCACTGATATTCCCAGAGCGCATGGGCCTGTCTTCAGGTTACCCCTCATGGCAGGCAGGACTGCATAAACATGTCCCTCTCTCGCCTCTCTTTTCCTCTCCATCTCCTCGCATGCAGCTGTCTTTCCCTTTCCCTTAGCTCCCATGCATTTTCAGGCGTGCCTCTGCCTGGAAGTCTTGACCTAAGACAGGTGCTGGCTTGAGGGATTGTGATGTATTGAGGATTTGCTTTTGCCAAAGTATGTTTCGTAGAATAATAGTTCACATGCTACACTGGCTGATAGTCACACCCAATTCCAGCCTATTTATAGTTTGCAGTGATGTGAAGAACACCAACATGTTCCGATATTGCAATCTAGAACTTTCTAATGTTACAGTGAAGGAGAAAAATGAGGGACTTTTCACTGAGAGTGGTAGAAAATGACAGCCATCAAGGATGATACTAATTTGAGCCATTTGACCTGTTGACATGCTTGATATGAAGCCAATTTGGCTGTCCTCTGCAGCATTAGTATCTACACAAACAATAATACCATGAGCAGACTTATAGATGGACCTTTCATATGCAAGAACGAAATGGCAACCAAGCACGTGAATGTGGGATTACAAAAACAGATGCTGAAAAATACGTAAATTCAACCGTTCTGGCTGTTGGTGAAAATATTAGTAACATTACACATCAACCCTCCATGCAACTGCTTCAATTTAACCCTACTCATGACTGACATTATAAAAAGACCAGCCATAATGTGTACTTTTCCATAACCTGAGTATATTTCCTGTGATGTCTCACCTCATTGAATAGGAGTTCTTTTAGAGGTCGTGGTCAGAGATAGAGAGGATGTAATCTGAGCTCAGCAATCAATAGCTCAGCACACACTGTTAAAGAGCAAGTGATTTGCTTTTCTGATGATGTCCAGGGGTGAATAAACTTTTTCTAGCCTACTCAGTGATGCTGTCTGAAGGCAGCAACTGTAAGGTCACTTAGGTTAGGTCAGTGTTCAGGCACGACACTAGCATAACATAACCTCACCCTGTCATGCGGTCTGGAGGATGTGGAGCTTATGAGTGGTTTGGGACATGGCAAGGAGAAGTGCTCTTTCCAGAGGTTGGGGAGGGGGTTCATTGGTCTTTCTTATGTCAGCACCTTGCCTACACTACTGCTGGAGTGTGGCTTATTGATCCTTTGGCAACTCAGACAAAATATGTATTGGGTGGGGACAGTATACGGTTCATCTATTGTACTATGTATGCTACACTCAAAAACTCGCCAAACAGAGGCCAAACGGCAAAATCGTGGAAAAAAAACGGTAATGGTAATGGTTTTGTCCTGGAAATACTGTGGTTTTTTTGGATTTAAAGTGTAGCAAATCCCCTAAAAGTGGAATAATATGAAAACTTGTCACTCTCCAATATGTGGATTATGTGTATGGAACACAATTTGATTATTTCACTATTTGCCAGCTCCTAGAAGATTAGACATACTAAGCTGCAGTGTTGCTTTAGAGTAAAGATCATTTTGTTAAGAAAAGCACTTAAAAAAAGTTAAAAGCAAACTAACATAGCAAATTTAAATGTAGCCTCAAGTATTAAATGCTCCCAAGTGCTAAAAAAGTTGAGGAAAAACACATGGAGAGGACATGTGCAAATGCTGTCACAAATGTGCAGTCTAAAAGTGCCTGACATGACACAGATGAGCAAACCCAAAACTTCCTCTCTGGTTTGTTCACAGATGTGTGGTTGGCTAGAAGTCCAGTGTTGTTTGTGAAATCAGGCCCCAAATAATGAGCTCATGGAAATGAACAGCAGGCCCCTCTAAACAATTAGATGGAGTGATAGGCTCTGACTGCAGCTCTCTGTTGGATTTGATGTAATTATTCTCCAGGACTTCTCTTTCCTCCTTGGTGTAATTTGAAAATGCATTTTGTACTTCCGACCTGGACCTTCTTATCTTGACTATATGGGCGAGTGGTGGAGGCAGAGGATGGATGCTATCTTACCTTCTTGTGACAGCATCCAAAGCTCTTGCCAGGAATTCAGCTGACTGTGCCCCGGATACTTGGCAGACTGGGAGCAGACACTGCTTCCTCTAATTGATGCCCTTGTGTATGGATTTCCGTTCCTGGTTATGTCAGGCACGGCTCTCCTCTTCTGTTTAATCTCTTCATCAGGCCTACTTTAAAATACTTCTGTGTTCATCCCCGTTCACTCTTTTTGAGGAACACTGACCTCCTTTGTTCATGCTAGTGGGTCTGTTGTGCAACCCAGAGTGTATGTAGCAGAGCCCACACAGTCCAGTCTGTTGATCAGATTTGTGCAGTTAGTTTATTTTGAATTGTGTAGCCTATGCACAAAACTCAATTGGTAATCAAATTTCTTTTGGGGTGTGACATTGAATAACACAAGTAGCATCAATTCCAGGATGCTGAAGTTTTCTGTGTACATTCCATTAACCGTCTTGTTCCTGTTTATGGAGGATAAGCCTTAACAAAAGAAAAGTTACAAGGAGGGGCTTTTCAAATTCCTCCGAGCAGCTGGGGGACAAGATGCCTCTGGACACTGACACTATGTTTTTTGGGTTCCCTTGCTACCCACAATTCATTGCTGTCAGTTTCTCTGCTATTTCGCTTCCCTTGTGTTAACAGCTGTGCTCACCAGATGCTAAATTATAGTGTAATGTCAATATCTTCAACTCCATGCTCTGTGACTAATAATAGCAATAGCCTTACTTATGTTGAATACGTAGAAGTGGTATAGGGGTTATGTATTTATGATTTTCTGTCGTTCCATTGATAACTAATATTGAAACTTTTAAAATGAATTATATACTGGTAGGAAAATATTATAGGTAAAATAGTTTACCCCCTTACCACAAGTTAACACAGTTCCCTGTGGTATTAATGATATGTCCTCGATATGTTTTGATCAAAATACTACAAGGATCAGGCAGCATAGAACACCTTTTACCTGCCTAGGATGTCCTTTTTAGAATGTCCATTTTGAGAGCATGTTCCTTTAAATGATAGTGACACCACTCAGCATACCGGTGAAATTACTGCTATGATTATTTAATAATATCATAAACTTGATTTGTTTTTATTAACGAAACCTATAAGCTTAGATATAACGCTGCTAACTTAAGTTCATCTATTTTAAGACTGACTCCTAGTTCTTACAGAATCACAGAATAAACCATTATGCATTTCATTTACACGTGTGCACGTGAATCAAAGTACAAATGGCGATTGAAGAAAAGTTTAGAAACCGTAGACTAGTGTTGGAGTCAGGACTGCTGAAACTGAGTCTGAGTCAAGATGAAGACTTTTAGTAAGCAAAAATGCCTACTAAAGGTCAGATTATTGCAAATAAAATGTATTCATTGATTGGATACTGAAGAAAAAGAGCAGTAACCTGTTGTCCCTGTTTGACAATATGAGTGCAGGTTTTATTTAGACAAGTAGAGAAAGGACTGATTTATTCTGTTAGTAATCATTTTAGAAAAGTTCATCTTATAATTAACATTACTTGAAACAGATTGTCAAGACCAGTCGAGTCCACTTCACCCTGAGAGCAAGACGAGACCTAGTACAAACAAGGTCAGGAACGAGACTGGTCTAGTGTACAACACTACTGTGGATGTGTAAAACCACGATGTTCATAGTGGAACTACTCACAAGCTCTTTTGACTTTAGATGGTGTCTGAGTGTTTGCTGCAAATGTACTTCTCAAACTGTGGGTGAAGTAGTTTAAATGGGGAGGATAATACTAGAAAGCTTGATTGTGATTTATGAAACTTAGCTTGAACCGATTGTTGACTCTCATGTGTTTGGACCTAGAACACCCCCAAAGAAATGACTTGGTTGTTTGATTTTACATTGTGTTGGATGATGTCCCCTATAATTGTGTTATTTTTTGTTTTTCAGGTTTATCTGATGTGCCCTGATAGCTGTGAGCCTTTTATTGAAGCCATTACCCTAGTGGACCTAGTGACGTTATGGACTCAGCACCTCCTCTCAGGATGGACCATGATCCTTTGGACCTCCAGCAGGTCTCTGTGCTGTCCATAGACCAAATCCGTGCCATAAGGGCCAACAATGACTATGTGGAACGCCCAGTGACTCTAGACCCAGCCTCTCAGGTGGGTGTCTTCTATACACATGATGATCGACATCCTCATATTCCTCGCAGTCAGAGTCAACAACACCATGCCCACCTGGCGCACCTGAGTCGATCTAGTACCATCAGCTCGATGTCCCGTGGCAGTGCAGCTTCGGACCAGAGACTTCTTTCAGGATTTACATCCTCCAATTCTGGCTTGGCCACTGTGGTGCATTCTCAACCGAAGGGCGACCTGAAACACAACTCGTTAAGTAAAGGTTTGGCTGAAGGAGAGGATTTAGGCTTACATCTGTTCATCTGTGAGCGCTGCAGTCGCTGCAAGTGCCAGGAGTGTTGTGCTCCTCGAAGCTTGCCCTCCTGCTGGGCCTGTGGCCAGAGATGTCTATGCTCAGCTGAAAATGCTGTGGAGTATGGCACTTGCCTATGCTGTGTGAAGGGCCTGTTGTACCACTGTTCGGCCGATGATGAGGACAACTGTGCGGACCGACCCTGCTCCTGTGCTCCGGCTCATGCCTGCTCCCGATGGAGCACTATGGCTCTTCTTTCTCTTTGCCTGCCCTGCTTGTGCTGCTATCCTCCTGCCAAGCTGTGCCTCAACCTGTGCCAGCGTAGTTATGACCACGCTACACGTCCCGGTTGCCGCTGCAGCAACACCAACACGGTGTGTCGCAAGATCTCTGCTTCCAACCCTGCACCTTTCCGCAAGACTTTGGATAAACCTGTATGACACCAAGATGCCCCGATGCCGCTCCTGCATTTGTCCCTTTTGCATTCCCGAGGTCACATTGCTGATCTTGAACAGTTCTGCTAAACCTGCATCCAGTCAATTAGGCCTAGCTGCTTCAAGTGCAAGAATTGAAATTTCTTCATTGAAAAGATTTATCTATTTATTTATTTATTTGACCTTTCTGAGTAAATAAAACATAACAGAATCCATATGCAAATTGTACAAGGAGTAAGCTATCAGAACAAATCCCGCTGTGTTGAGTAAATGTATCTTCCAGTCAGAGAAGCTGTGGTGGTCGATACTGAGTCAACTGAGAAGGCCCTGTTCCTGAAACCCCTCCTCAGCCATACTGCATAGACAATCTGTATGCAAGGCGGCTAACATTCGATCTTGTGTGGAACAAGAAACCGATCAGAGGGGACAAAGGGCCCAAACCAAAAACATTGACTGTATGAGTGCAACCCAATTCAGACACCAAATGGGACCATTAGACACATTTAAAGCTCATTCAGGAATGGTGTATGAGATATGCCACAAGATAAACAGTGGGCATGAGTGAATACGGATGGATGCACCTGAACGAGAGATAATGGGTGTGTTTGTGTGTGTGCATGTGGATGTGGATGCGCGCGAAAGACACATAAGGTGTATGTGCATGCGTGTGCAGTCTCAGGCCTGTGTATGCTGTCAGCAGAAGCATTCCTTTTTATTTTTAGAGAAGCTGCTCTGAAAGACAAAGTGTCTGGTCAGGTTTCCAGCCCAGGGCAGCCTGACGCCAGCCTCTCCCTAGCGTTCTCGTGTCTTCACCATTCCACCCCCATGCTTGCTGCTCTTTCTGATTCCAGTAGTCAAATTCTTGTCCTGTGCTATTTCCAACTTTGCTATGGGACCAAATGCAGTTCATTCATCATACATTCCCAAAACAATGCCTCATCGTGGACTATAAGACCCCAGTCCTGTTTCTTCACCTGCTTTCAAGACGATATGCTATGCCATTACTTGGAGAACTTTTAAGAATTGCAACATCATGTGCAGGGCCACTTAAAGCCAGAGTATGGAAGATTCAGAGAAGATCACAATTATCCTTGAACAGCAGAGGACTGACTAGTGGGGATGCCCTATTTACACCATAGCCATATATTTCTAAGCACTTTGGACTTTAATGACTGGCTTTTAAGCCACTACTGTGTCTTTGACTAGCAAGAAGTGAGGGCATAGAAAAGCTTGCCTGGATGTCATCACACAGGAAGAGGGAATTCATGAGACAGGCGCTCAATCGCCTGACCAGAACGAATCAGAGAACCACACTTGGGACAAGGTGAAACAGATGCACTGATATCCAGAAATGGGACGAGAAATGAAATCAAGTCTGTTTCAAGTGTGCGTTTTCCCCCTTATATGCACACTGCTCCTTGTTGTTAGAGTTCCTTTGCTCTATTTTTGTATGTATGTAGGGTTGTTATTGTATTTCTATTTTTTATTATATTTGGTTTAATCTGGTTATTATTGTTACCATTATTTTCTATTACCATTGGACATCAGAGGCCTAGCTAACACTTAAACTAACTTTGAAGCTGGCTATTTGTTATGGGGGAGAGGTCCTTTGTGGTTAACATTTGTTTTACATTACAGTGCTATGATCACCCTATAATGATCTATTAATAATTACTGTGTAATTGGGTCATATAATTTCACTGTTGCAAGAATGCAAGCCGTTAGGACTACATTTGCCCTTTCTTGAATATCCCCATGATCCTCCATGAAAAGTTTGGGTGGAACCACCGTTTAGTACAACTGTGAATAAATTCAGCACTCATTACACTGTGTTTATACAAAAAAGTCGGTAGGGAGGAGTGTCAGGTTTGGGATTTCAAAGTAAGTGCTAATTTTTGGGGTGCAAAGACTCCGTTATACCCTATTCCTCTGAAACACGTTACTCTTCTAAAAATGGCACTCTCATATACCTGCAGTAGCCTTTAGGTGTATGCAATTATCAAGTCTCAGTTAACTCAATTTAATCTTTAAATATTCAGATTCAGATTCCCTGTTAAATGAGCACCTTAAAAATAAAAATTCTACTAGGCCTAAAAAGAAAAGGCCGAAATCTCCCATGACATCTTCACAATGTGAAACCATGACGAGGTACCTCTCCTCCATGGTTAATTGCTAAGAGACAATCTCTCCAAGGAGGGGTCAAACTGTAGGGATGGGTGCAGTGTATAGGTACAAGCATTTTGCAGGAATTGTGCTGACAGCAATCTCCAAGGTAACCACTAAAAGTACCCCTCGTTGTATTCACAAGTATTGCTTTGGTACAGCTGGTATCTTGAAAGTCATAAGAGAATTAAAGGAGAAGTCTATACAAATGAATATATTATATATAAGAAATATATATACATTTTACACAGTTTCTTCTGTTGCCGATATTACAGCGACAACTCACAAATATTTATTTAAATGGTTGCGAGGAAAGATACGTATTTATTTATGGTGAACAATGACGTGAGAGGACCCTTATAATGATTTCAACTTTTTGCCTTAAGGCTGAGGATAACAAATAAAGAGAGTTTTCAAATGCCTTGTTGTGTGACTCTTTTTTCTTTGAGTATTGTTAATACCCCCCCCGCCCCGTCATCATATTGAATAAATTAAAAAGCACTCATGACACTGGTGAAATCCTAAACAACTGTATTGGTACAGTTATTAAGGCGAGGAGAGGGGAAAAATATTATGCATGCAATTTTTCTGGAAGGCTTACTTCTACATCTCTAACAGGGGCATCATCAGACTCTATTTACTGCAGCTTGTGCCTCAATATTGACATCAGTTTTTTCATTGTTATGTGGGTGCACCTCTGGTCTGGTCTCTTGTGAAACTTCCAGAAAGTCCAGAAAACTAATAAAACCCACCAGAACCAATATGTAATGTGACCACACTTCTGGTGATAGAAAGGTCACAAGCCTGACCATCACAGTGGGTCCAGAAGGTCCAGGGTTCAATTCCCACATCTGTCACAGCTGGGTCCCTAAACAAGGCCCTTAACCCACAATTACTTGGATTGTAAGACTGTATTCATTTTAAGTCGCTCTGGATAAGGGCATCTGCTATATGACATAAATGTAAATGAAATTATTTCCATGTCGTCTTGTAAAGATCAAGTCCAGGCTCATGATCTTTTTATCAGAGAAAATACAGTCTGTCACTCTGTGTGTCGGTTACTTTATGTTTGCTTGTTCCAGGTTCTCAAACCTTGCCAGGTCAGGGTTCTCAAATCTTATTCCATGTTGGGGTGTCGGTGTGCTTATTGGTCATGTAATGCAGACAGGGTTCCCCCACATTACACTCCTAGACACATAACACTATTTTTAAATGGCAAATCACATTACATTTAAAGGTCAGGCCAATGTCTTAGCTATGTCCTAGCCTTGCAGACAGTAGCAGTGGCAGCTTGTTTCTTTAAGTTACTAAGCTAGGGCTCAGAAGATCCTTATAGGGTCAATGAGAAGTAAATAACTTAATGTCATCACACAAAAAGGTTGCTATCCCTCAACTGCTTAAGTGAATAAATGTAATTAAAATATCATGGGCATTGTATTATCATTGTCTGTCTGGTAGAAGAGCCATTTCAATAAATATAATGCCAAAAATTTCACATTAGCTAGCAAAACTATAAGATACTGTGATCTACAGCTTTGCAAGTCATACACTTCAAGGTTACTTCAAAATTACATTATCAAAATCTGAAGACAGTTGGAAAGTGGATTTTTGAACAGTTGCCAAACACATAGAACCTTTTTATTCCTCAAGCTCAGTCACTGTTTTTGCTCTAATGTTTTTTGAGTTTGAGTATATTATCTATCTCCACTTCATATAGAGGTTTTATTGTATTGTTTTAAATGATTATTTCCTATGTATTTTAAAGCCTGAAGGTGTAGGGTTGCACCAATTTAAAAAAATTAATTTATTAATTGGAACTAAATCACAGACACCCCACTCAATTGCAAGACTAGTATTCATATAGAGATTTTACAGTTTAACATTTAGCTGCCTTTGGAAGCTGTAGCTACTGACATATAGCTAACACCACTCCAATAACTAGAGTCTAGTAACAAGTAACGAGACTATTCTAGACTTCTGCTGACAGTACACATTGTTTTAACAGTAACAAAAGTAAGTCATATATGATTAAGAACAAACACTGTAACGTTGCACTGTCACAGAATTCAACCTTGCGGAGTTGTTCGTGGATGCAAGGACAGCCCAAGAACTTTGTCTGGAGCTTAAAGGATTGAGTTTCCATGACTGAGCAGTCACACACATGTTGATGGTCTCCTCTGCTGTATGCCAAACATTGGCTGGAATGGTGTAAAGCACAGAACCAATGTATTCAGGGGTATCATATTATGTGAAGTGATAAAAAATGCTTCACCACCTAACATCGACAAATGTTGAATCTAGTACAAGGATTTCCTGTAAAATTATATTCTCTTCCTGTAGTTTATTGTGGAGTCAAGACTGCTTATGCTTCATGTTCGTCTTTGTTGACTATTGGCTGGTAGATTTATCCTAAAATTTATTTGTAAATAGAATTGTGACCAGAGAAGAACTGATGAGTATTCTCTTAAATATAAAGCACAGTAACATGCAAATTCCCTTCTGTTTTATATATGGAAACCTACTGTAAATGTGGTTTCTCACAGGCTGTTACCAATGTATTATGCACTTGTCTTCAACAGGCATTAAGCTTTTCCTTCGGTGCTAAAGAAGGCTTTGGTTGGCAGCAGCTGTTATTTCTGCAGTGGTCAGCACTACTATTGTCCAGAGCATGTTTCGGAACAAAAAAGCAGTCAGGACTGGGGAGAACTGTGACTGGTTTTACAAGCAGATTCTCTCACATACGATGGCAGACATTCAACTTATTTTGTGGGAAAGTGCAGGCACTGATTTAGAGGAAAACAAACCACATTTTTTCAGCCATATCTGTGGAAATATAACACGTTGTCTCACCTTTTTTCATTGAAGCCATTTGCTAAAATCAAAAAGGTTTATTTTATTTCTCATTAATGTACACTCAGCATCCCATCTTGATAGAAGAAAACAGACATGGAGAAGCACATTTATTTAAGAAGAAAAACTGAAATATCACATGGTCATAAGTATTCAGACCCTTTGCTCAGTATTTAGTAGAAGCACCCTTTTGAGC
>JAVSBV010000055.1:6296080-6323083 GCA_033117975.1 Parotocinclus spilosoma
TTGAGACTTGACTTGAGACTTACCCGTATTGACTTGGGACTTGAATCGAGTCTCGCTTGTATTGACTCGGGACTTGAAATCAAGACTTGAGACTTACTTGGTACTTGCAACTTAGTGACTTGTTCCCATGTCTGATACAGAGTGTCTTGCAGTAATAACTTGACATACCCCACCCATTTCCAGGGCTGACCAACATTGAAAAACATTTATACTGAGCCAATTCAGAGTAACCAGTTAACCTAATTTATGTCTTTGGAATGTGGATGGAAATTGGTGTACCTGGAGTAAGTCCACACAGATATGGGAGGATCTCATTACAGACTCCCTGAATTGCCATAGTTTTGATAACAACTAATACTTTTCAAACATATACAGTATCCACACTTTTTAGCAGTGCAAATATGATTGCTTCACACAAAAATGGAAACTGAGGTTTATTTTTGCCCCAACAAAGCATACGTATACAACGTATAGTGATACAGTCCTAATCTTTAGAATTGTGTCATACGTGTTTATATGCTGAAAACTTCTCCATTTGCAGTTTGCATGGATTCTGAGCAAATCTGACATTTTTGGCCAAGGCAAGAGAGAATTGCCAAAACATAAAACAACTGTTTAATGTGAACACAAAACTGTCCTGTCATCTTGTAGACTATATCTGCTTGTTATGTTCAACTGAGCCAAATGCATGTAATACTCATTTCCTGAAGCTCCATGCCATCCAGGAAAGCAGTTCCTGCTGCCAAGAGGGAAGAGCGTCAGTGGCTGTAAAAGCCACTGGGAGGAAGTCGGAAAGAACATGTTTGATGTCAGAGCCAGCATATTTTTGGGCCTAGTGGGGAACAAAAGGGGCCGGTATATTTAGCGGTGGTCAGGAAGCAGGTCCAGAGCAAGACTGGGGGTTCGGCGGCAGCCTCGCCGATTTTCCCACACTCCTCGACCGGAAACAGGCCATGACAGCTGGTCCACCAAGAGGCCCCGGGTCACCTGTCAGGGGAGCCACGGAGCTCAGAGGAAGGAAGAGGTTATACAGTCATTCCCCTCCAATCAACATCATTGCTTTCTCATACTGTCCAGTCTAAAACTTCCCCAGTGTGCACCAGTGGAGAGGAGAAGAGATTGGTGGGAATGTTATGTACATTTTTTAGAAGGTCAAGGCCATAGGCCAGATGTCAAGGTTTAGAACAGCAATATAAAGATTTATTTAGCTCGGTGTTTTCTCAGTATTTTCAGTAATGGTCAGTATATTCCTTTCTTTTGTCATTGGACCTGAGCCTGTTCTGGCTTAGCATAATGCCTGCATGCTTTTTCCAGACACATTTCCTCTGCAGTAGGATATCCAGTATTGAGTTGCAGTTTCATTTATTTATTTAATTAGTAGAGCTTGTGTTCAGGAAGGTCTGGGCATGATGAGACTGCTGAAACATTTCCTTAGCATTCTTCCATTAAGTTAAAATTGATTAACCCTGTAACTTTATGGGAGGTATAGATGGTTTTCTTATCTCTGAGTTGTGATTTTCAGGGTAAATACTGACATATAGGAAGAATATAATTAATTATGGTAGAATATGTTTCTTTTGGAATCATGTAATTTTGACACTAATGTTCTCTTCTTTTTCAAACAGGAATTGTTTTTGTTTCCACTTGCCATGGAAGTCGTGACATTGCGACTGTGAAAGTGACTGAATTCTTTCTACTGATAAATAAAGGGGAAATAGTAGTAATTTAAAATGAGTAAAAAGGGTTTATACGCATAAAAATATGAATAAAAATGATACGATTTTCCCAAACTATTATTTGTATAAAGCCTACTCCTTAAACTGTGCTCATATTTTATTTGGAATCATCTGTAAGGAAGCATAATTAAGCATAAATCAAAGCATAAAATAATAATAAAGAAGCTATGAACTAAATTTGCTTAGTCATTTCTCGGCTTGCAATGATGAAGAACATGATTATGGCACTACAACACTGGGTCACCGTAACTGTCTAATGACACAGACACATACACACCATTAGAAATTTAAAATCTGCTTTTTTTCTAACTGCATTTTTTATAACTGCATTGATATTATATACTTGATATTATATGGGATCCTAGAGAGCAGAGCATCCTCTGGCACTGCAACAGTGACCCCTTCAGTGCCTTTGGTGATGGAGTGAGTACTGTTTAGGGAACATGTCACCTGTGGCTTGTGGATTTCAAGATATATTTCACAAACTATATTATGCATATATGAAATATTACATGTTTAAAAAGTAGGCTATATGGCTAATAACAGAATCTGATTTGCCCTAACTTTAACCAAATTAATGAATCATTTGAAAAAATATACAATGGCAATCTTTAGGCAGCTAAATCAACTTTGAAAGGAAGCAAACACATTATATGCTAACATTTACTTGTGCTAATTATAGCAATCTTGGGGGGGAAAAACGGGACTTAATAAGAAGTGCTTTGCTTGTAACCATTTTTTATTAAACCTTTAATTTAACCAGGCCTGTCATTAGGAACAGAGTTGTCTTTTACAATCTCACCACAGCAAACAGCCAAATCCACTTGAATGAGAAAGGAAAACAAGGGTAACCAAAAGAAAAAGAAATAAAAACAATAAAAATCCACTGGGGACCCACCCTGATGCTGACCATGGACACTGGCAATGCCTCACAGACCCTCCCCTACCTCTCAAAAGAGCTGTCCATCTGAAAAATAATTATCAAAAAAACAACTTATGCACCTAGACATTTCTATCACCTGAATGAATCCCACTTGGGGATTAGCATGCAGGGACTGTAGCTGGCCCCTGAAAATGAACTTGGTTAATGTGAAGCCAGCAACACCAGAAGCAATTGTTAGTCCCAGTCAGTTTCCATCAGTCAGTCCCTGGATCGCAACCAAACACATCTACGGCTACCTGCTCCAAGGGCATGGTGAACTGTAGCTTTAAGAGCGGTGATTTCCAGTTACCCCAGCTTTTCCAGGTGGAGTAATGTACAATGTTCAGTGATGGAAATAGTGGCCCAGTGTCCACTCGTCATCACAGATATTCTGTCAGTGCCACACTTCTGCAGTGCTATCCAATAGTCTTAAAAAATAGTCAATCTTAAAGGCTGCGTAGCACCAGTTCCAGTTCTCTATAATGCCATGTTTTGTGTTGTTGTTTACAGCTCACTGTACAGTCTCCTCTTTGTTGCAGGGCAGCAGTGGTAGCAGGGCAGGTGGCATGTAAAGTTTGAAGATGGGCACCAGTTTCTCAGCATGGCTGATGCAGTCAGGGAAACGTGCTATTTAAATGCAATCAGGCAGAAGACTTCCAAAGTCAGGCTCTGCTGCACTCCCTTGGGGAAGTGCAGTGTTCAAGATCCTATATAACCAACATTTGGGACCCTGTCCAGCGAGGAAGTGAGCATGAGCCCCATCACTTTGCATGTGCAGGACCTCTGATCCTGTGCACTCGCTGACCAGGATGCAACAGCAGGGTGCAATCAAGCGCTAGCGCTACCATTGCAAAACGAGCATTCTTGGTCAAGCTTCTTTGGTCGGTAGAGGGTCGACTTCGCCTTCCAATACAGCTGCCAGATGTTGCCATTGCTCTTGTGTAAAGGGAGGTCACACTACATACTCGTCACTGTAGCGTATAACTGTTTTTTTCTGATTACTTCAGCCTTCACTGTACTGTACAAATTTCTGACTAAATTGTTATAATTGTTGCAGCATCCTCCCTTGGAATAAAATAAGGGCTTGGGCATTTAGAAATTTCCTGCCATCTATAGCTTTGTTTAAACTATTTTATACTGCACAACTATTATTTAACAATGCAAATTCAACCATATAAGTTGTCACGTGTCAGCACAAATATATTTCTTGTCAGAATGAAACCACTTCTTTTCAGGCAAGGGAAGTGCAAAAACAAAACATATGAAAACATTTTTTATGTTTATGTTTACTTATAAAAGCATTAACGAATTTAATGAATGTAATACTAGCGTGAGGGTGGCTCGGTGGGTAGCACTACTGCCTTACAGCAAGAAGGTCCCGGGTTCAGTCCCAGGGTGGAGCAGCCTGGGTCTTTTCTCTGTAGAGTCTGCATGTTCTCCCCTTGTCTGTGTGTGTTTACTCTGGGTGCTCCAGTTTCCTCCCACAGTCCAAAAGACATGCATGATAGGTTAATTGGTGTCTTTAATGTGACCCTTAGTGTGTGTGTGTGCCCTACGATGGATTGGCGCCCCATCTAAGGTTGTTCCTGCCCTTGTGCCCTGGTGGGCACTGGTTGGCCCGTGTGGATTAAGCGGTAGATAATGAATTAATGAATACTAGCGTGAATGGAATGATTATTTTATACGTTCAATGAGCTCTCTACTATTAGCATCGCGCAATTTCGTCTTTCTTAAATTTGGCTTGGATTTGGCCGCCACCTAGTGTCTTTTTCTTGAACTGATACAAAAATGTCTACAGTTCAAGAAGAGCTACAATGATCATTACAGATATCTATTATATCACAAATACATACTAAAATACATGTATTCTGAGCCTTTATGGAATTGACCTAAATCCCTTTTTTATTAAGATGAACACAAGTGAATTATAAATATCATAGGGTAATAAATTGGCTTGTATTGCAACTTCTAATAATTTCTGAATTGCACTTTGGTTGCAAAGTAGATTGCGTCACTGTTTTGTGTTTAAAGCTATTGTAAAGTTAAATACTTTTGAGTTACCATAAAGTTAATGTGCTCAAAGGTGACAGTGTTATACTTATGTTGTGAGCCAAAAGTTTGAGAACCACAAGCACCTTTTGTTTAGCCTTTTCCTGACTGTATGTTTTCCTTTAGAAAACATCATCAGCATATTGAATCTTTGAAAAGAAGCATGATAAACTTCAGAATGTATTAGTTGTTGGTATGTTCCTGCTTTTTCTGTAAATATAGCTTAGATTTCAGTCGGCTTGGACTCCACAAGGTAGGTCAAATTCTGAGAATCGTCTCAAAACACAGACCAGTCTACTACAACAACTGCAATAAACTTCAAAAAATATTTTACACAATCTTATAAATGTTACAAACTAGCTCACGCTGGTCAAGATTACAACTACACATCCATATTCTCAGTTTAAATCACTATATCGTCTGCTATTTATAAACCAAGCAAGATTAACCTTACCATTATTAATAATCATGCAAAATAACTGTAGTAAGGATTTTTATTCAACTATTACAACACAGAAGGCTGGCTAAATGCAATCACAGTATGCATGTTTTACTCCAAGCCTATGTTTAGAGCCTTCCAGATTATTATTCATTCATTCATTATCTTCTTCTTAATCCACATGGGGTCGTGAGCCAGTCGGAACCCACCCAGCAACTCTGGGCACAAGGATAGGAACAACCCTAGATGGGACGCCAATCCATCCTAGGCCACACACAAACACACAGTCACACACAAGGGCCACATTAGAGACAACAATTAACCTAACATGCATGTCTTTGGACTGTGAGAGGAAGTCAGAGTAAACCCACGCAGATATGGGGAGGACATGCAGACTCCACACAGAAAGGACCCAGGCCGCTCCACCCTGGGATTGAACCCGGGACCTTCTTGCTGTGAGGCAACGGTGCTACAGGATTATTATATTCCTAGCTAAGTAATACTATTAGAATTTACTGCTATAATCAAACAAATACTTATGAAACACTGAAAAAAAAATTCCTCCTCTCTGAAGGTGGGGAGTTTGAGAAGGTAAGTGCTTTTGTTTAGTTTCTTGCCAGCCACCAGATGGCAGATTCGTACAACAAACAGCAACGGATCTTCCTCACTGTGCCCATTGTATTCATTCACATTGATTGCTGGAGCCTGCAGGGGCTGCTCAGCAGTGGTTACTTTATCCCTCAAATGGCAAACACGGCCAGTTGGGTCTGTGTAGAACCCGGCCAGGATGGAGGCTAGTTACGCACTCACACTAGGCGAAATACACTGCTGCACCACCTGAGTGGAACACAGAAAACTTTCTGTATGTGCAGAATCACTCATTTAAGGTAAGGCAATTTTCTTCGAACAGTATATTTATTGTGATAGTGCTGCATTTATTCTGAAATTCAGGAAAAAAGGAAAGGGGAACAAAGTAAAATGTTGGATAGTCTGCCAGAAGTTCTAAAACCTGGCAACAATATCCTACAACCCTACATCAGTCTTAAGTGCATCTTCATTCACTAAAGGCAAGATAAATTAATTATTTAATGCTGGTTTACTTTTTGAAAGGCTCCATAAGCCAAGTGGTACACTTCGTGAAGTTTCCAACTTTTTGTTCAGACCTGTAGATGACAGTGTTGCTCTTTTATTTGAAAATGTAAGGCAAAAACGTTAAGTACCAAATATCGTAGCAAAGACTAGAATAACAGCGAGGACAAGTCTTATAATTCAGTTTTTTTCTTTTCCTTTGCTTCAGCCCTAGTTTTTTAAAGTAGCTTACAAACACCTGTCCTTATACATCCGGAATGGCCAATAAACTATATTTTTGAAATAATTAATACCTTTTAGTTAACCTACTTAATTCAGTATTGAAAGTGAAATTACTGGTTTATATAACTTTTATTGATGCCAAGCCTATACTATACTTCAAATAACCACATTTCACGGGGATAATAGCAAACTTATTGGTTTATATACATATAAATGCCTGTAAATGTAATTATTAGGTAAACGTTTATTTAAGCACAGGTGAATCCTATATTACATTAATTGAAAAAAAGTGCATATGTTGGTTAAAATGTTTGTTCTTAAATAAACACTTCAGTTTATTGTTGTAAATGTGGCAAACAGAAAAGAAACTGATGTGGCCCTTTGTATCTTGTAACTGTAGAAGACAATTTAATATTTGTCGAAAAAAGAAGTGGCAAGTCCAGATGGACAACTACAAACGATGAGAAGTAGATCAAAGTCTACAGCTTTAGACTTAACAGGTGAATTGAAATGAAGCACTGAACCCATATGTGAATAATTCATTCATTCACGTTTTCTATAGTCACTTAATCTTATTCAGGGTCATGGAGAGCCGGAGCCCATCAAGCAGTACAGAACACAAGGTGGGAACCAACTCTAGAGAGTCTACAGACTGGGCATCAATCCATGGCAGGGCACATGCTCAGGCTTACACAGGGAAACTTTTTTGCCATCAATATATTATTCATATGGGAATAATACATTATACATGATTAATTTTAAGTGCCAGTAATCAATTGCAACATTGCATTGTTTCAATAATATCAGTTTAATTGTTGCAATGTGTTGTGGTGTAAAGTATGGCATATATATTCATTGAACTAATCTATCTGCAGTGGTACTTGACAGTTTAGGAAGGCGTTCACAGAATTCACATATTATAACCAACAAATAATTAACAAATAAATTAATTCATTGTTAGATTTGTACACATGTCTTACAGTTAAATCCAGAGAACTTCAATAAACAAACGACAAGATTATTTTTATCTGGTTATTAATTTATGTAGGGAAATGATCCAATATCACATATGTGTGAGTGGAAAAAATTTTGGGAACCTTCGCTTTCAGGTGTGAAACCCTTGCAGCAATAACTGCACCTAAGCATTCTGGTAACTGTTGATCAGTACTGCAGATCAGCTTGAGAGAATTTTAGCCATTTCCGCTACACAGAACAACATCAACTTTTTTGATGTTATTAAATTTTCTCACAATAACAGTTTACTTCAGATCCTTCTACAACATTTATATTAGAATAAGGTAAGGCTAAAAACATTAACTTTATTGTTTGTTTATCAATATAGTGTTATAACAATTTGTGTGTTTGTTGCACACACATTCTTTTAAGATGTCGTCACATTTCATTTCAAATTTACTGGTACAATTCGCAATTAATTGTTCCATGAATTACGGTATGCCAATCTGGCCCAGGTGTAGCAAAACAGGTCCAAACCGTGATGATACCACCACCACCATGTTTCACAGATGGGATACTGCTGTTTTGCAGGAATGCAGTGTTTTTCTTTCTCCAGACATTCTGCTGCTCATTTAGTTCTATTAGCTGTCAACAACTTATTTTTCCAGGAGCCTGCGAATAGTAGAGAGTCGGCAGTGTTCTTTTAAAAAACAGTAACTTTCTCCTTGCAGCGCTGCCATGTACACAATTGTTGTGCAGTGTTCTCCTAATGGCGGACTCATTAACAATAACATTAGGGAGTGTGTGAGACACAATTAATTGCTTACAGTTTACTTATTATAGATTTTTTTAAGGTTAGGACATAAAAAAATAGATATCACATATTACTGCTACATAGTTTCTGTTAAAACTAACAAATATAGCAGAATTCTGTAGCAAAATGTAATTGCATTACAGGACAATTTTCTAAGGTATACTAACCCTCATAAAATAAACTGAGATACCAGAGTCAATGAATGATCAATAAAGGACACTCAGGGATGTTAACTGTCACTCACAGTGTAGGATACACTCACAGGCAAACAATAAGTTATGATTTTAGTGAAAGTGAAGTAATATTGAAAATTGCTGTATGTACATAATATATTAATATTTATTTAAAAAATATTGCCCTGTGCTGCCCTGCAAGCCTGAATAAGTAAGTATGGAAAATTAATAAGCAAATATTTTAAAAATAAATTAATTTTACAAATACTATGTCCATTAAATTACTTTTTTGAAAATATATATATGTGTGTTTCTCCTTTCATTTTTGTGTACAGTTAATACATAAATTGTTACTGCTGGACAACACCTTTTACCGGTGTGTTAATTAACACATATAACATATATCGGTGTGACATTTTTAGGATACAAAGTATGAGTACCTGTGATAAGTTACAATGTAACTTCTGGTAATCAGAATGATGCAGTTACATTCTTAAATACAGTTGATTATTGAAAGGATTCCATTTATGCAAGTCTGCATAAAATGCTCTAGAAATTAATAGGCATTACTTATTTCCCATAATCCTTTAATTTAAATCACAGTGCAAACGTGTATCTGCACCATAGCAGGCTATACAAACAGCATGGTCTACCTGTCGACTTGTAAGCTGTTTAAGCAAGTACCTTTACTATAGAAATCCTATTTCAAAACAGAGAATTTATACTTTATAACTGTTGATGGTGTGAGCAGCCATGTTAAAGTACTCTGAACTCAGGGTTGGAGTCTCATCACTGAGCTCCCAAGTAGGATTTTACAGATGAGGAGGAGTCTTCTATACTTGAATACAGTATAATATAGAGTGTACAGAGTGACTCCTTTTGTATTTATAGCGACCAAGTATCCTAACGCATGCCTTTGGAATTTAAACATAAAATGGTATAAACATAAAAGTACCTGGAGAAACCCTCAAAAGTGAGTATATTGTCACATTTTTAAAACTACTTTATCATATATTTTAATGGGGAAACACTGAAGGTATGTCACTTTGATACAATGTAAAGTAGTCAGTCTACAAATTATATGTGTAACAGTGTAAATTTTCCTTGCCCTCATAATAACTCAACACACAGCCATTAATGTCCAAATCGTTGGCAACAGAAGTTAATACACCCCTAAGTGATAATGGCCAAATTGTGCCCAAGGTGTCAATATTTTGTGTGGCCACCATTATTTTCCAGCAGTACCTTAACTCTCTTGGGCATGGAGTTCATTAGAGCTTCACAGGTTGCCACTGGGATCCTCTTTTACTCCTCCATCATGGAGTTGGTGGATTGTAGAGACCTTGTGCTCCTCCACCTTCCATTTAGGAATGCTCCATGGATGCTTAATAGAGTTTAGGTGTGGAGACATGTTTAACCTGACTATTTTACATTGACCTAAATGGTCATATCTTCAGTGTTGTCCAATGAAAGATAAAATACTTACAAAAATGTGAGGGGTGTACTCACTTTTGTGAAATACTATACATGGCGAAAACATGCATTTTCCATACAGGCACTGTCCCAGGATCGAGCTCGTGACCTCTAAAGACAGCTTTGCCTACCTCTTGCAAAGTTCTAGGTGTACTACATGTTGGTTTATACTCAAATTATAACAAAAATACATATATATCTTTGGTATATACACCTATATACATATAGGGCCTTTGGTGCATGGTTCTATTGTTTTGTGGTTGTTTTTGTTGAATGGCAAAGTATAATTGCATTTTTGGTAAAAGTTAAACTGAAATGTATGCCATAAATACATTCATCATATCATATACAATCATATACTGAGGGAATTATATATCATATATTGTACATAACATAACATAATCATAAAGATATGAAACAGATGTTAAACTTATTTAATTATGTCGTCATGAAATATGACTTTTTTGCTGCCACTTGTAACTGAAAATTGCTGTTCTGTATAGACATCTGTCACTGGACCTGCCAGTGTAAATCTATAGCTAGAAATTATTCACTAAAAATAAGAAATGGTATATAGGTAAATACCTGCGATTCAAACTCAACATTGGTTCTTTGCATGAACCTTCAGCAAAAACCTTTATAGGAGAGCCCATAAATTCCTTCTGTTCTTTCACTTTATGTATCTTTTTCTGAGTCTTCCAAGCGCAAATATTTCTCAGGTCGGGAGCCAGGCTGCTTTTATTGACTGTTTACAGCAAAATGCAAAATCATGGCAAAAGAATAGATGTGGGAAATGTAATAAAGAGGTGTCTTAAAGACAATATCTAAGAGATTTATTTATTTTCTGAGGGAGGGGGAGGCTTGTAAGAAATTGTTTTGGGAGTCAAAACATTGAGGTACTGAGGGACTTCAAGGCCAGTGAATTTAGAGAACACATAAGTCTGTGAGTTAAAAAGGAGACTCTTTTTTTTTTTTATTATTAATCCTCAAAATGAATTGGGTGGGGGCGGGGAGATAAGAGCTGATTTCACCCCCTTTTTCTTTTCTCCCTTATTTTTTATCCAATATAGAAATGATCGAAATCCCAGCAGGCCTCATTATCTGAATCCTCATGACACCCAGGGAGGGCTTAAGGTCTTAAAGTAACGATTCAAACATGATTTGTATTAAAGCCAACAATCTCCCACATTGGATCATCAAATTACTGAAACCTTGCACAGAAAGAGAGGAGGGTGGTTACAAAAATTTTACTGGTTCTGACTCTCAAATCCCAGATACGATAATAAGCAAAAAATTATTATTATAATGTGTTATTTTCTTGTCTTAGTTTTTCCTTTTTTACTGTGTGCATGTCTGGTTGTAGTTTCAACATGTAGTAAGAAGTGTAACAGGCAGAAAATGTCATAAAATGAGATCCTTGGCTGACTGCATTGATCTCTTCCAGCCTTCGGTATGAGAGATAAAAAGAGCATCCATCTGTAGTAGCATTTGGTGTTTTTGACTAGATCATAATGCATATGCTGCCTAACTAATGAAGAGGCCCCTGTGGGAATCTTCCCGTCTACTGTATGTGTTAATTAGTGCTTTGTTTGCACTGTTTACTAATGGCTTGGCTTTAACCTTACAAATCCATCTCCGGCAGGCATGCGCCTTGTGCCAATTCTGCCAAGTCTTGCTACTTTCCTCTGCCTTGTGCCAGGAATTGACATGCCACAGTGTTAAGCTAAGCACAAAATGCACATGACATGCAGCTTCTGCTGCCGATCCACCCTCTGGAGCAACGTTTGATCTCATAACTGTCATGTTACTTGAAAGATCTAGATAACAGGCTTGGAGAGAATGAGGAAGAGAGCGATGAACAGGAGATGCTTTTGATAACATAAATAGCCCTGGGCTAAGGAAGAAAACACAAAGGATTTGGCAAGAAAATGACATAATCTGCATTGAATAGAAATCTTTCAACTGATGTTTGGTCAAAGAATGAGCTCAGTGACCCAACAATGAATGGATTCACACTACCAAAGACCCAACTTTGATAATCTCCTGCTGCTGTAACGTAGCAGGCATGTGGAATTCTTTGATTCCTGATCCAATATTTATACCACTTTGAATGGCTCTTCTTAGTTCGACCCGCAGCAGGCAGGACGCCCAGAGTCACAATGCTCCTCCCTTTTCTTTTCTATTCTCACCTCTTTCTCAACACTTCCTTTCTATGTTTATTATAACCAATAAAGTTCTTTGAAGAGAGAAAAAAGACAGCATAAGGAAGAGGTGGAGACAGACATAGAGACAGAGAAAGAGAGAGAGAGAGATAGAGAGACAGCGAGAGACAGATAGAAAGAGATAGGATCAATCTTTTTTCTGAAAGATGCAAGCCTGAACAGCGCCCTGGATCCTGCGTTGTGAGTGTGCCCCCTTGCCAATCGATAGCACTGCTCGAAGTGTGTATGGAGGAGGTGGAAGAGGAGAGAGAGGAAGAAATCCCCTGTTGAATGAAGATGCAGCTAAATAAAACACCAGAGGAAAAACAGGGATGTCGAGAGGAAAGCCAATTGACAGGTGGACAGATTGATAGCTAATCTCAATTCATGGAGCAGTCAGAGGTGTGGGCATCCATCTGACATGGTGCCTGAGCAGGTTTTTAAGAGACTGCAGTTGTGTGTTCTGGTGCTTGAAAAATCATTTGAGACATTTATGGAATGTACAGCTGAACTCATGGAGTCAGCTACTGAGTTATTGGCCCGTATGAATATAGGTAAAAAAGTTAGAAAAGTTTCTTCATAGTCAATTAGTGATTAGAAATGGAACATTAAATGATACGATTAATGTCAGGCATTGTATTCAGGCATTACATACAAGCAGGACTCGCTGTGTCTTATGGCCACTAGATCACCCAGTTTTACTCCCTTTATGTATATAGCACTTTGAAATTTTGTTTAAAGCAGCATATACCAATGCCCACAGCCCCAACTGAGCAAGCACTCAGTGAGAGTACAGAGGAACTGCAAAAATAATGACGAGTACGAACTTTGGCGTACCAAGGCTCAAATAGAGTCCCAACCCTCTTGGGCAGCTTAAGTGTTATATGTAAGAAATACATAGTAATACAAGTAATAAATGCAAAGTTATAGTTTTTTTACTCATTTGCCAAACATAATGATTAACTAAACATATAGGGAAAGAAAATATCAAATAGAATAAAGTAGATATTATAATAAATGAAAAAGAGGACACAATATTATGAAGAATATAACAAAACACAATATAAAACTGACTATAACACAATACTATAAGTACTGTATATAGATCGGAAAACAGGCACATTATAGAAACACATTCAGAACAGCTCATAACAGTTATTGCCATATTTACTATTTTGTATTAATGGTAACTCAAACATGTACCTACATACATTTTTCTATGTTTAAGTTAAGGATATCGTTTTGTGTCCTAGTACATAAATATGAAGAGGTTCTTAGCCATTCATTAAAATGGGAAGGTTAACAAATTAGAGGACTAAGATGGGTGTCATGGAAGTGCAGTGATATAGCGCTGCTGTCTATCAATCTCTCCAAAGAACCATGTTTAAGCCCCAGCCTGGCTGCATGTATGCATTTTGTGTCTGTGTGAATTTTTGCCCACATTCCAAAGACATTTGGTAAGATAACTGGTGTTTCCAAAGTGCCCCATATTGTGTGAAAGTGTGTATAAGTGTGCGTGCTCTATGATGGATTGTCACCTTGTGTTGTTCCTGCTTTGTGCCCTGTGTCACGGGTTAGGCATCAGCTCTCCTCCAACCCTGACTAGGGTAAGCAGATAAGACAGTGAATGATGAATAAATGAATTGTGTAGTATGCTTAATGACAAATTCTGGCATGCACTGCAATGCTAATTATCAGAATAGCAGATTAACATGAGCAACTGTACAATCAAACTAACCAGATTCTGATGTTATCTGCTGCTAATGATACAAAGATTTCCAGTGTTCTTTAAATCAATAAACACAAAATAAAATCGCCTTTTAAATCTTTAGCTTGACTTTCATACAGGCAGGCCAAAGCTGCTCACCATTATCTCGGATAAGAGATTTAGAGAAGGCCTTTGGGAATTGTGGTTCAATTGTGCCCAGATTCATTGGTAACCCCATTAGAGTGACCTGGTGGAAAAATTAGTGCAGACCTTTCTAAGGATTATGGGCATGTAGAAAATTAAGCGCGCACTGCCAAAATGCATGGTCAGCTTCTGCGACTGCGGATTTGTGCAATGGTCCTCATAAAAATGACTAACACTGAAACATAAAAGTGATGATGCACTCAGTTAATGCACATACATACACACAAATAATCCAGCCATTATCAGGGATTTCTTAAATAGAGCAAGGCTGTTACTGGATTTCATTTGATCAGGTCATTGCATATAGGTTTGTACTTCTATGTAACCGAAGTACTAATAATGACATTGTAAAATTTATTATTAGATTACTCAACAAATATATATATATATATAAATACAATACCAACACTGATGTCTTGCACTTATCAGATTATTCTATACATGTAAATATAGTGTAATGTGCACAGGTTCTGATAAGTATGCAAGATCTATTTTCATGTATTCCTGTCTGTCCACAAATGGTCCCTTATAACATTTAGCCTATAAGCATATGTGTTTGCATTCCTTTTTATTGAGCAAATACGTCCTCCTACACCTCTTTCTGGACCTATGATAGACAGCTAAATCCCCGTTTATCTCTGGAGAGAGGTTCCTAGATTACCCATTAATCTAGCCAGGCATTCCCTCTACCTGGTCAAACACCATTTCAATGCAGTAAACACTCTTTTCTCTCCCCCTCTGGCTGGCTGAAGCCTAGAATCCTGCTGCTGCGAGGTTAAATTCTTTCAGATCATGTACACATAATAGGCCTGGTTAATATTCATGACAGGGGCTAGGTACAGCGAAGGTTAAATTTGACTTACTTTTCAAAAGCTTATCACTAATGCATGATGGCAATAAGAATATTCAAAGCGGCCAGGTGACCAAAGGTTGATGAGATCCTTACCTCTCTGCTGACATTTTAAACACATTACCATGTGGGCACCCTGCCTTTCAATCACAGGCAGGGAATAAATTGTCGGCTAATCATAGCTCAGCCTGCAGGCCCAAGCAAAGACCTGAATGATGATGTTTCAGGTGATGGGGTCTTAATGGTTATCTGACTATCACTAGGGAGACCAGTAGGAAAGGTGTGATAAATCTTAAAATTATTTCACATTGAATGAGAGATTTTACTCTAACAACTGAAGGAAGTAGAATAATACGTTTAACTACACTTAATATAACTTACTCTACAATGGACTGGTGGCCCATTAAGGGTAAACTGCTATGCAGTCCTAAATAGGATATTTGGATTTAAAAAAGGTTGAGACATTCACCAGATGACCTGAGCAGTTAAACATTAAGGACATTATATAAGGCCCAACAGTGACAGAACTTGTGATAAGCAGTAGCTTTTGTTAAAAAAAAATCTTAAACTATCAGTACACGTTAATTCACAAAAGTGTTAGGCCACTGGTATATTTGTTGCTTTTAGCAATGGTATAATGACAATATATAACATATTAATGTTTGGACCCGAAAATGTCTTACTTTCCATAATACTCTTTTCTACTGATCATAATCTTTGTAAGCTTTAGCATATTTTCACTTTTTCGGTCTGTTCTCCCTCCTGGTGTCTGACTGCTACCCTTCCAAAAAGACCATTCCTGACCAAGCTTTTTCAGGCTGTAGAAGATTCTTATAGTTATCTCAATGAAACTGCCACATGTTGTTGTTGCTCAAGTGTAAGTACAGGTCAGACTAAATATGTGTTACGTGTAGGTATGTTATGTACATTTGTCATCATCTTGTCGACTCGATCGATGTAATGTGGATAAAAGTAGGGCTTCTTGTACTTCATATTAATATGAAAACAGCCTCTCATATACATTGGTAGGTGAGTATTAAAGTAATTAAAATTAGACTTTAAAGACACCCTTCACTTGCTTCCTGTACTTTTATTTCCAACTTTTACTTATACTGCATAAACATTCCTGTATTTTCTGGTTGAATACTAATAAATTGTCTAAGCAGTATTTATATACAGTGGAAACTCGTTTTTCGTCATTAATTTGTTCATAAGTGTCTGACAATAAACAGTTAAAGAGACAGTACACATATTACTGACTATTACAGTAGGTGAGTGATGAACTTCTGGGTGGATGCTTTGTTTTTGCACAATTAGCGGCTAATCACATGGGCACAACAACAAAAACTGGGCAGATGAACAATAACTGGGACAAAACTTTGGAGAAAAAAAGTTGCCGATAACCGAAATGTACAATAGCTAGGGCAAATGATAACTGGGATTTTACAGTATGGTCATTATACCATTGCAAAAACAATGGTAATCTAATCTAATGGTGACCTTTGTGCAGTATAATTATATATATTGTATAATTTACAAGTTTACTGTGACATACAATTATTTTGACATACAACCAGAAAATACTGCACATGTTAGATATTACAGCAAATAAAAACATGTAGAATTTGTGAACTTCACAATTTTCCCCTAATGTAATTCTGATATACAGCAAAAAATTTGTAAAACATATTTACAGCAACAACCTCTTTACATCACAATAAAGTTTTAGAAAAGAAAATGAATAAAAATATATTTAGTTCAAATATTACATTTGAATGTTTACTTCACTTAAGAAGTGAGGAAATCCTTCTGCCTATAAGCACATATAATATTATAGAAATTAAAAACTGCTTATTTGTTTTCTTCAGCAGGGACAATGCATTTCACCAATAGTTAAGAGCAGTCATGATTATATGAATGCCTTAAAGCCAATCTCCCATGGTCCCTTGGTCAGGTCACCCACAGGCATTTGACAGACAAAGTGGCATGTTAGAGTACAAACAGAGGGCGAACGTTTATCTTTCAGGCCTGGTTACCATCAGCTGCTTCTGAAATGTAGCTGTCTGTCGCCCTGAGGCACTGTGGGAGCAGACTGTGGTGCTGCAGCAGCCTTCAGTGGAAACAGAAAGATTCAGCAGGTGACCAAGATACACTCATGACCTCTATTCTACTCAGTATTTTGTCTACTGTCACCTTAGTTAGACTTGCAGCAGTGATGTACAATGACAGAATATTTGTGATAAAAAATGCACTTTCTGATAATAAAAGAAAAGTTGCATAGTCAGTAACAAGGAGGGGACGTGTTGTCCAACCCTAAACCATGTATTCTGTTGTCCTGTATTCACCCTTTCTCCCACGTTTGTCAATAAGTTCAAGCCACAGACTGACAGGCCAGGTCTTTAAGTCTTTAAAGAACTACCCATAGATGAATTTTTCATCTTTTTTTTTCTGTAAATGATCTTCTCACTCTGTCCTCCCAGGCACCAGTCCCTGTGGGTGTCTCCTCAGACTAGGGCCTTGCTTCTCTCCTAAATGGTGGTAAATGGCTCTTGGCACAAATAATGCATAAACAGCTGTTTTGCCCAAGTAAGTTATCCTCTTAAAAGATTTAGAAGCCTCTCCCGCACTCTCTTCCACTCTCTCTCAGTTAATTCATCAATTTCTTATGATAGCAACAGTTCGGCATGCCGCGAGTCTTTAAGTACCAATTAGGAGCCGGATTCCCTTGGTTTTTGCTGCCACACCTCTATTCCTCCCCTTTTTCGTAATCCTCTGTCCCTCCCCTTTTCTTTTCTGCCCATCTCTCTCATAGACTCACCTTTGGCTACTGGCCACATCAGTCCTTGATCACTTTTCTTAATGACATCTAACCTACCCCTCAGGACATCTTCTACCTAAATGATGAACTTCATTTTATTTTTCTTTATTAACTTTTTAGTACCCTGAATTATTTATCCTAGATAATCACTGATCATAAGAGCAAAATAAGACCACATAAAACAAAAGGAGTTTTTTAAAAGCTGAATTTCCCCTGACCGAGGACATTTTTGCCAGCCCTTGTAAACAACATGCCAAGTGGCAGCCTCCTGAGCTGGCATCCTTCAAATTAAAAAGACCCCACTGGACTGCAAGTCAACACACTCCAAGACCTAAAACAGGGCACGCGCTTCAACTGGCCCAATACATGCATACATCTGTGAAGACCAGTCTGAAGACAGATGGTCTTCATCTTCCACATATCTTGGTTTGGTTCCCCCGAGTTCTACTTGACAGGCATAGCTGAGTTTATAATTAGCTTTTAACAAGCTGGTCACTTCTATTTCTGAAGTCTTGCCCGTGTCTTGGAAGGCAGATCAAACTTGACATGTTTGGAGCCTGCATTATTATAGGCGGTGGTTTAACTTTTTTGGACACTTCATGGTGGGTACTGGGAGGGAACAGATCTTCTGGTTTTGCATACTTCTACAGCATTGTGCCCCTTTCATACAAGGCCAGGAACCCAGAAAAGCATGGTTCCTAAAGAAAAAGTTTGAAACAGATGGCAACACAGCTGAACCACTTGGGAGAAACGTCGCGAGAGACATAATCTCAATTTGTTCATGAGCATTACTGCTTTCTGTGTGCATTTTGGTGGAGACATAGGAAGGGAGCTGGCGTGATACCACCACTCACTTCTTCAAGTGTATTAACATGCATGTCAAAAAAGGGAAAGCGAAAAACTGTACTGCTCACCAAAATTAGGGGACACTTGAAAATGGAATATCCCATAATGAAATATCCTCTAATTTTGTGAGCAGTGTATTTTAACTCTCTCTGACATTATTATCAACCTTGGTTCAAACCCAAGTATAGGCTTGCATCTGAACATTGCAATGGAGTAGTATGACATAAAGGCCTACAATATTATGCCAGCTGAGAGCCCAAAATGACATTTTTCAAGTACCTTACTTTACGGTGCCTTAATGGTAAAACATTTTTGTTTATGTATATTACAACAAAATTCACAGAGATAAAAGCATTTAAATTCAAATGCAGTAACCTGCTCCTTGTATTCAAAGTCTGCTCAGCAGACTTAATAGGCTGGCATTGCATTCCCTGAGCTCTGCCTATATCCTGATCTTATAAACTTTGACTTATAATGCTGAATGATTATTACATTTTCACTGTGTTTATTTCACTACACCAAGGGATAAATCAGTGTTTTTCCTTATCTCAAAGATGCTGCACAGCCAACTTTCTGTTTTGTTTCCATACTCATCCTACCTCATGAGAGCAGGAGAAAGGAGTTTCAGTCTCATTTGCCACTTTGTATTGGCAATTTTCTTTTCAGTTTTATCAGTTGCAGGCTGAAGAGAAAGAATAAAAAATTATCTTGGAAACTCTTCCAAGATTCCTAGGGCAATTTCAAATGGCCTTCTGGGTTCATTTATTCACTTTTCAGGCAAAATACTTGGGTTCATTATAGCAATTAGGCATGTTATCGCCAAACCAATTATTACTTGAAAATAATAATCTTTTTTTCTTCAGAACACACACTCATTGTGGTTATATATAGACAGCTCTGTTGCAGATATCAGTTTGTTGTTCTTCTGAACCATGCTCACTAACTCATTAGTGGTAGCTTATAATATATGGGGATTCAGATGCACCGTGTATGCCAAATCAGCAGCACAGCAATGTTAAGTAATTTGTCAAACATGACTGATAATAGGCTGTACTTAGTAGCCATGACACAAATGGGCACTCATCCTTTGTTGCCTATTTCATGCCTTGTGTGAAAGGCAGGCTGTCAGAAAAAGAGAGAAAGCAAAATATGAAGGGGGTGTTTGTATTGGAGGGCATGCGTTGCATGCATGATTCATGAGGTCCACGGAAAAAGGGAGCGTGGAGAAAGAGAAACAGAGAAGGAGACAGCTTCAAAGGGGAGCGCTGTTGATTTTTCTGCTCCTCCGTCCAAAGATCCGGGAGGTCGAGCAAAGGGGAAGCCCAAGGGAGAGTCTTTCCTCTGCAGCATACTCTGCTTTTGCCTCCTACCTCCCTACCCCACACCCCATGCTCGTCTTCCCCATGGTGCCCCCAGCACCCCAGCCAGGGTCAGCCTACAGCTCCTCCTAATGAAGCCCCTGGCCCCCTCTCCAACAGACTGAGTGGCATGCGTTCACTTTGGCCTCCCCCATCCATCACTGCCTACTCTAGCCCAGCACAAGCTAGACACGTGGCCACACACACACACACACACACACAACATCACCAGTAAACCTAGCCTTTGATTTCTGCATTCTCAAACAGCTAGCTTAAGCTGATTTTTTTCTCATTATAACCATACACCTTGTCCATTCATGTGCTCAAAAAGCAGATTATATGCCTGTCATGAAGACTGTTAACAGTCTTAGCTTGGTGACTGTTAGCATTCTTTGCTGTATTGGCATATAGATCTTCAGGAATTGATGCAGCATGTAAAACATTTGTTAATGATTTTGAATTAATCTGCAAAACTATAAATACTTTGTCAGAAGAGTCTTGCCATGGGTGCAAGCCTACACTTCATGTTTTCCTCTTTAAAACACTTCTGGGAGGCTTTGTGAGGAGCTTAGCAGATAATTAAGTTAGCAGCTAAAGTAAAACTTGATTATTCCCCTGGCATCTGGTTGAAATAAATTTTCTCCGCAGCATTTATCTTTTAAAACAAGCAATCTTGTTTCTCTAGTCCTTTTCCACAGTGGTATCATCCCTCCTCTAGACCGCACCTTAGGGGGATCATTTTGAGGACTTAGAGCTTCTGCGCTCTGCTAATTACATTAATCTAAACACTTCCACAGTCCTTTTGATGAGGCTAATTGCGTCTCCGGCAGCTCTCTACTCCAAAGCGGTTGGCAAAGAACTGTTTTATTCAAGACTGCAAGAGACTGATGCCACAGGCATTGAGAAACCTCTAAGGGAATTGCAGCCTTTTTCTAGCTGTTGTCTTTCAAAAGTAAAAGCCCCAGGGAATGAAACACACTGAAGATTGTGATAACCCAGTTGTTCAGGTTGTGACCTAAAGTCAGAGCATTTGATAATATAGTAATCACTATATTAAGCCAAGAAGTGTTGTGAACCACATATGATGCTTTTATTTGAACCAGTATGGATTGTTTGCTCACAACAGCGTACAGTGAGCAGCTGTAAGTGAAGAAATTCCTCAGATTATCCAAGTCTGCAAGTCTACTAACAGCTCTCATATTCCTTGTTCAGCATTCACAAAACGTATAAAGCAACTTATATTATTTGGACAAAAAGAGAAGTGCAAAACAGAACAGTGTAATAACGGAAATGTAAAATCGTATTCATAACCCTATAATACCTTCACTATGAGTCCCAGGGGTGGCAGGGAAGGGCGGGGGTGTTGAGGGGGTGGTGTTTTTGTCAAACTTTTTAAATATACTTTATCAAAGGACCCCAAATTAGCAGATATAGCAAAACATAGTCCCTAGAATGCAAAATATACATCAAAAGATAACACTAGCAAAGAAAGTGCTAATTGAGATTAAGCACAAATATGACAATGCGGATTTTGATAAAGAGTGATCGACCTCGAGACAGATGTAATGTACAGAACCTTTCACTAATGGTCAGGTTCATCCATAATTTTGTTCCAGACGAGCATTATATTGGCTTACTTGACTTAGATCAGCTAGATACTGATTACATACCTAATTATAAAGTTCTAAAGCATCTCTCTGATGAAGGTTACTCTGATGGAGCAGCTGCAATGAGTGGGGTAAAAGGTAAAAAAACTAAAAAGAAAACATGGTAGAGAAATTACCTACATTCACTGGTATACTCACTAGGTAAATGTTACATGTCTAACATGTCCATGTTAAGCGGTTCTTTCTTAAGCTTTGTAGAAGACTTCATTAGTTTTATGCATTATGGCCCCCAAACACACCAAAAACTGCATGAAGAATAAAGATGCTACTTTGAAAATTCAGTCTGAAGATTTTGATGTGAAGATGTGAATTTATGCACAAATACATCAGGGCTTTTAGTACAAATGAGAAAACATAATTTCTTTGAAATAGGTAAGTTAATTTTGAAAGTTGTCGCCATCTTAAAGCTGACCAATTCAATCTTGCAATCCAATTCTGTAGACATGTGTAGGACTGGGGAGGTAATCAGTGCATCTTTGAGATCTTTAAAAGATTTACGTACTGAAGATTCCCTGAATGATCTGGTTATTTCAGAGAGTCCAACGTTAAATTGGAAAAAGTCTATAAACACACAGCTGACTGACAGCTTGGTGTTTTCCGCTGTAGGGCACAGACCTGCTGACTCATCCCATATGCCAATTCATTCTTTAAGTAGGTTCCTTCTAGAAAATTTAGACAAAGCCATTGCTGAAATGGAGAACAGATTCTGTAAGAGAAATTTGGATTTGAGACTGTTAATGGACTTCTTAGTCAGCATCATGTGAAAGCTCTTTCTCTACACCGTGACAAGTTCTTATTCCTTTAATGTAGCACTGTCACATAATGCTGCATGAAAGAAAAAAAAACATTTAGTAATTCTGGCCCAGGAGAAGTCAATTACCAAAAGACTTGATATGGAGGAATTTGTGAGGTTATTTGGCAAAAGAAACATAAGTTTGTTTCTGTAAATTCTTTGTTCTTTTTAAAATACAGAGATTTCATTTTTAGTTGGTTACATCCTTTTAATTTGCAAACTGAATACAGAACCCCTTTCGTGGCAAGGCAAGTTGTTCTGTCCTATTGTATCATTGTTATGATCATAAATAACCATTTGTTATTACTGAATTATACCAGTATATTTTCCATAACATCAAAAAATACGCTAAAGCCTTTACCAGATTTTTTCATTAAAGTACAGTAGACAGGGAAATGTCCTTATTTTATGCGTTTCCTTAATTTTAATTTACTAATCCCTTTTCTTCTGTTCAGTATAAAAATAATAATTATACTGTTAAAACAATTTATTAAAAGGGAAATTTCAAGTGAAGTATATACCATCAAAACACATGCATTTTTTATAGCATTAGTATTAGGTACTTATAACTAGTATAAAAGTATTCAAAATAAATATTAGGCCAGTAAGATGAAGACGTACATTAAAGGCGTTATACATTAGCATAAAAAATTAACAAAAATGTTCAGTGTTGTAAATTTCTTATCCATGGCAAAGAAACACAAACTTTAGTGTTAAGTAACTTGATTTATTTGGTGTATAACAGGCTTATTTTCATAAACAGTTATGGCCCATCCACCCTGGAATTGAACCCAGGACCTTCTTTGTGTAAGGCGGCAGTGGCTACTGCAAAATGGCCCAAAACACATCTCAAAGCTTTGCAACAACTATTTGAAGGCCAAAAAAGGATCACTGACTATCATGAACTTTCCTCACAGTTGCCTGACCCAAACCCCATAAAGCATTTATAGGGGCATTGAAAGCAGAGAAAGTCAAGCATTCAGCAATATCTTGTTGCTCTTTAAAATATTGTGGAATCATGCTGAGATAATATAATCATCTGAATTTGCACACACTTGTCAGGTCAAATGCAAAATAACATTACAGCAGAATGACAATTCTGATATTAATATAATTATTTTTTATCACCCAACTGCTATGCTGATTAAATGATTGATAATGAAAAACACTGTATAGTGAATTGAAGAAAAATGCTAAATAGAAACATGTGACTTTTATACCCCACAAAGTACACCTTAACTGTGGTTCTGATTTTTAATTATTTTTTAATAATTAATTTGCATTTTACTGCATAAGCATTTGATACAATAGAAAAACAGAACAGAAACTTTTGTTTGCAGTTTAGATGTAAGATTTCCTGTAGTTCTTGACCAAGTTTGCAAACACTGCAGCAGGGGTTTTGGTCCACTCCTCTATACAGATCTTCTTCAGATCTTTCAGGTTTTAGGGCTGTTGCTGAGCAACAATGAGTTTCAGCTCCCTCAAAAGATTTTCTATTGTGTTCAGGTCTGGAGATTGGCTTCTGGAGAATGCTTCTTACTCAGAAACTCCTTATTTACCTTGGATGTGTGTTTTGGGTCATTGTCATCCTGGAACACTCAGCCATGAACCATCTTCAATGCTCTTACTGAGAGATGGAGGTTGTTGGCCAAAATCTCACGATACATGCCCCCATCCATCTTCCCTTCAATAAGAATGCAGTCATCCTTTCACCTTTACAGAAAATCACCTCCAACCATGCTTTATGGTTGGGATGGTGTTCTCATCCTTCTTCTTCCTCCAAACACGATGAGTTGAGTTCATACCAAAAAGCTCTATTTTGGTCTCAACATTTGCTGGCTTGAGCAGGGTGACCTATAAGGCTGTGGTCCCTGCTCTCTTTAGGTCACTGACCAGGTCCTCCCATGTAGTTCTGCGCTGATTTCTGACCTTGCTCTGAATCATCCTTACCCTATTAGGTAAAATCTTGAATGGAGCTACAGACCGAGGAAGACTGACAGTCATATTGTGTTTCTTCCATTTTCGAATAGATGTTGCCTTCTCACCCACCTGTTTCCTATTGTCCTGTAGTCCATCCCAACCTTGTGCAGGTCTAACATTTTGTCACTGGTGTCCTTAGACAGCTCTCTGGTCTTGCAAATTAATTATCTGAAAATCAACCAATGTGATTTTTTGTATTTTTAATATTCTGGATTCTGTCTTTCACAGTTGAAGTGTACCTACGATAAAAATGACAGAGCTCTCCATTTTTTATAGGTGAGAAAACTTGCAGTGTATCAAATACTTTTCCTCACTGTGTGTGCACTGTTTGTGTGGACCTAGTAGTTGCTGTGACTTTCCCCAGGTACCAGTTTGTCATTCCAAGCACTGGTGGCACATGACATATAAATTTAGGAAGTATTTACATAATATTAACTTTTGGGTTTAAATGTACGGCAAAATAAAGACACAAAGTAATATGTAACTTGATCAAAGCAACTTCTTAGAAAGCAATTTAAATATTTGTTTAACAAATCTGGTCATAAATACAGCTTAGTTTCACCTTTCAACTTAATCTCATCTTCCTCCATTTGTATATACCCTGATTATCTGATTATGTATATACCTGAGAAGTTCTCAGAAACTGCTTATCCCAGCAGCTGGCTCTTACCCTCAAGCCATAGCAACCGCTAAACTTTTATAATATGTCAAAAATGTATGACATTAAGATTTACACAATTCTTATGTATGTGAGTGTGCAGTACATGTCAGTACAAGTGAATTAGTTTGCAAAAAGCACAGCTGATTGTCTACTTTTATTACTTTTGTAGTAGTGCCAATACTTTGTAGATTTGGGTAATACACTGCTTACAAACAATTAGGGGATTAGGGGATATTGCAAAATGAATAATAATCAATATTAATGATTTTATTTTATTAAACAAGAGCAGATAAAAATTTAAAGAAAGTTTTATGCAAATAAGATGCAAACTCAATTATCGTTATTGAGTAGCAAGTGACATATTCATGGGGGTGAACAGAAGCATGTTAAACGGAACAGAGAGTGCCACACAATGACTGTTCAGTAGAGTGTATGATCACCCAAGTCTGTCAAAACACACCGACAGGGATGGAGCATGGACAGGATCGGATTGTCCGGCAGTTCTTGTGGGATCCTCTTCGTATTCATTTTGAAATATGCCCTCATTTTTGTCAGCAGTATATATGACCAAGTATAACAGGCTGTTCATTTGTTAACTGGGTTCTTTGGATTATTGTTAGGAATTGCTTAGATAATATTTATGCAGAAATACGGGAAAGTCTTATAAAAGTTTAACAACGCTGTAAACCCTGTTCAAGGTTTTGCACAAACTTTTGGTATTCAGTGTGAATGTGAGTATGTGTGTATGTGTGTGTGTGTGTTTGCTGATGCTGGGTTGTGTAGGGAGAATGCTATCCTGGGCTTGCTGAGATGAGTGGATCAGCGGGAACACTGCTGTCTTTCTGCCTGACTGCCTGTTTCTTCTGCCCCTTTAGCAAAGAGCTTCACCTCCCTGACAGAGACACAGCTTTCTCATCGATTCTCGCTCACTGATTCTCCCTGTGGCCTTGTCCTTTAAAGCATGGATGTTATGAGATGCAATTCACTGTTTCGTGTGTGTGCATGTGTGTGGTTGTGTTTGCACGTTGCCTGTGTCATGCAGACTTTTTACAGCACTGCATGTGTGTGCATGCTTTTTATGTGTGCAGTGTTGTCTTTGGATGTTAAGAAATAGTGTTAATTTGAAGTTATGGAAGTAGAACTACTTTATCTGTTTATTTTTCATTAGTCTCATTCTGTCTTTGATTAAGCAACATAAAGCATTCCTTGGCTCCTATCCTGGAGCGGTATGCAAATGTTCATCCTGCCCACATGTTTTTACATACCACTGGCCTTTCCATGTGAAAGGACTGTCTTGTAGTTCCTAAATCATTTAGCAGCCTGTCGCAGGAGAATGCCAGGTACTGCTCTGGAATGCAGAAGCCCAATTTGAGAGTCCATTGGTGCACCCCCAATTCTGACTCACCGTGTGACTCAAAGCCATGCTTATGTCATATCAGTCTGTTTTATGTCAAAACATAAAAACACTTTCTAAAGTACTAGTTCTATTTATCATCACACACAGTTTTGTGTTATAAGAATATTTTTTGTCAATTATTACAGGAATTGTGTATTGACACGTTTAATGCAGGTAATTTAAAATGCTTTACACATAACAGAGTCAGGTTTTAAACCACATACCTTTTACTCAGTAGTCCAGCACATTAACCGCTGTGCCAACACAGTCCATTTTACCTCTAGATAACCAAAGTGTTTTAGCAATAAAAAATAGATTCCATGTTCAAAACTGCCACAGCTTTGCAGTACCAATTTTGACTGTTTTAACAAAAGCTTCCTGCTTTTGGCCATTGAACGATCACATCTTTGTGTTATGCCCAGTTTTATTGTACTAAATCCACTGCCTCACATTACAGCACATTACTAGTATACATTATTGGCAGAAGAGACTATTAGATTTGATTACAAAGCGGATTCCAAAAAAGTTGGGACACTAAACAAATTGTGAATAAAAACTAAATGCAATGATGTAGAGATGGCAAATGTCAATATTTTATTCGTAACAGAACATAGATGACAGATCAAAAGTTTAATCTGAGTAAATGTAAC
>JAVSBV010000055.1:6326649-6339538 GCA_033117975.1 Parotocinclus spilosoma
GAATTTTGAGGAAAGAGATTAATTTAATACAATTTGGAATAAGGCTGTAACATAACAAAATGTGGAAAAAGTGAAGCACTGTGAATACTTTCCGAATGCACTGTAACTAGGGGATATATCAAAATGACAAGACACTTGAGACCAGGGTTCAATTTCTAGGCCTAAAAGCTGCCGGTTTGGAGTCTTTTTATTTTCCTCATGTTTTCACAGGTTTCTTTTCTTATTCCTAAGATGTGTTAGGTGAACTGGCATCTCCCCTTTCTGCCACTCATGACTTAAGAATTAAGCTAAGTAAGCATGGAAAGTGAGTGAAAAAATTCAGAAAAACAACTGTGGTTCAGAAGTAAGAGGCAGCTGAAACATGCTACACTGTGGTCATAAAGGGATGAACGTTGTCAGTAACAGTACTAAGGTTGGCTGTGGTCAGGTATGTCACTAGAGATTTATAAATATTAGGGCTAAGGCCCTGTTCACACAAAGACGAGGTTAGACAAAAGGTTAGATAAAAGTATTTTATCGTATGGGTGTTGAGACGAATATAGTGTTTTCAAGATCATTTTTTAAAACAAGTTCAGTGTGGAGAGATTGGCACCATGAGGCATGGCACCATACAGTGCTTCCTTACAGCTAATAATGGCTTTATTATGGCTTCTTCAACAAAGCCTAGTGCTCCTCTTCTAAGACCATGAACAACAATATGGAGAACGGAACGAATGGATATGGAGAACTACATAAAAAACATGCACAGTTTTTGGTGCGTTTCTGTGGCAGTGTCACAGAGCCACCAATGAGCACTGTATACATACTACAGCAGTTTTAGTGGTGGCACCTGCATAGATGCACATTTTTTGTAATAGGTTGCCGTTTTTATGGAAATCGTTCTCGAAACTATACCATTTCTGTTTTTCTGTGGACAGGGCTTAAGCTTTGACTAGGGGGGTCTTGGAGGAGGGCATCTAGGACAATTACAAATATGACCCATATGGTCCACATAATGGCTTGCTGCGTGATAAAGGAGTGCAGAACGATATGTTTCAGGAATAACACAAGTTTCAGGAATGTTATGAGGCAGCAGCACATCCCCCAGGTCCTAGTGCATTAAATTACGTTGTGAATATGGAGACTAATAGAGAATGAATAAGAACCTATTGATTTTGTTTAATACTTAATATTATTTGGGGATGATATATATCATTTTTTGGAGGAGGTTATAGCTCTCCTAAAACAGGTCTAACAATGCCCCTGGTGTTAGTAATGCTCATTTGGTATTGAGAGGAGTATGGTTTTAATATGCATGATCTGCATGCAAGAATCATCAGAAAAAACCTTACCTGTAACACAACACTTTGATCAGACAAAGGCATTTTGGAATTAAGTCCTTTGTTCTTATGGAAGCTTTTTGGCCAAAAGGTGTGTTGAAAAAATTGGGTGCATTTCAATAAAATAACATCTTGACAACTGTTAATTATAAATATATTTCTGTTGTGATTTAGTTTTTAATAATAATTTTGAGGAACTAATACAGAGTTTATTCCAAAGAGGGGTTTTCCCCCATATTAATCTAAAAAGGCACTGTTTCATGTTTACCTAAGCAGTCTTACTTTTTAATTACCAATATGTATATGTAAACACAAAGCTAGTATACAGATATGTATAATTACTGTAAATCTCTGCCCGTTCACTTACCAAAACCAGAATCAAATTCTTGATTAAACTCTTAACTGCTGAATGGCCTCATTTGAGATGCATTCATCACATACAAAAAAGTGTAAAAGCAGTGTTCATCTTTCTGCTAATGCCCACCTTAATGCTTTACCTAATAGGATATATGATGCCCATTCCTGTATGGTCAACCAATCAATAAGGGAGGACTTTTTATCAGCAATTTGGACAGGTACCACTGTCAAAAACTAAATCATAAGAAAATTGACTTCCATGAGTCTCCACTTCACCCAGCTTGACATGTTTACACTAGTATTACCTGTTACTGCTGCAATCACATTCACCATGGTATTCAATGTTTTTAACAGGTGTCTTCTTCTAAAAATTAAACATCATCCTGAAGTTGGCACTTTCTCTTTAAGGAAATAGATAGATTGTTTACATTTGCAAAGTTTGTTAAAACTGACAAACAACATGGTTGATCATGGTCTTGTGTTATGATGTCATTTAAATTTAGCAGTCAATTACCAATCTGGCTGACTGGAGATGCATTTGACAATTAAACATAAATGCATTTGGTTAAAAACCTATCTGGGTGCAATCCAGATACAAGATGCATGAAAATCCCAAGTGTGAATGGAGTAATGGTTTCACTAGCAATAAGTCTACCTTCAGTGGAAATGTCCTCTCCTCATTCAGCCTTTTCTTTTTTGTAAATGTGCTATCCTGGGTGTCTGCAGGCTGTGTATTGTCATTTTGCGTTAAGGCTTTGGGCAGTAAGCAGGGCGGGCTGCCTGGCTCTTGCGTGTGTTTTTACTTTAATTTGTCTGCACTGTTTGTTGAGTGGTCCACTGAAGCGTGTGGTGACAGATGATATGAATTATTGATTGCTGCCTTCCTGTAGCTGAGTGTAGCAGGAATTGTCCTCTGTCTCTCTCCACCCATCACTCCTTCGCTGCTCTCTTTTGCTCTGCCAGAACTGCACAGCTTGCCCTAAGCACTCCTGCCTCCTGCAACAGCCGAACTTTTGCTTGAGTGTGATGAGAGATGGGGTTGAGTGGTCCTGTTTTGAATTGCGGTTTATGATTGAACTAAATTTGTGACTTGAATTACGATATGATAAAGACGAATAATAACCAATTTATAAAATGAAGCAGCCATAGTGAGACCACAAATCTACACATATAAAAATCAGGAAAAGTACAAATTAGTGAGATGCTACAAATTAAATTAACATGTGCATTAATACCCTGACCCAAACTTTCCTTCAGAAACTAAAGCTATCCTCTATCAGCTAAACAGTCTACTTACTTCCCTAGCTAAACAGTCCATATGTATTTGACCATTCACATGATGGACAAGGCCATGGGACTCATCAGGCTTGACCTACTTTCATCAAGGTTATCATAGTGAGAATACTGACTGGATCCCCGGCCCTGCGTATTGTGCTCCAGGCCACTAGGGGTTGTTCCTAAGAAACTCTTTATTACTTACTTAACTTTTCCTAAATGTGTTTTATTGTCTGTATTTAGATGTCTGAATGTCATCTCATTTAATCTCATCTGTTATGCTTACCTACTTCAGAGGCGCAGTGGCAGCAGAGCAGGAAAAGTAGCCTAGGCATATCTACCCACTCCCACCAACAACTTCTACAGCTCTGGATGTACAATTTTTTTAATGCAAATTATTGCTGTTGTTGTGTTATGTGTTAAAGTTACATGTATTTTTTTTAACTCTGCGGTCAGTTTATCAAGACAGCAGCTTATCAAGACAGCCTACAAAAAAATGTAACTGTCATTTTAAGAGATGTAACTTACCATTTTATGCATTATAGGCTATTTCTTGTATGTGCTTGTATTTGAAATGGTATTTCTTATATTTTTATTAAACATTCATTCTAAATATGAATTCTTGAAGTCCAGAATTGAATTTCTTTTTTTGATGTTTGCATTACATACCTTCTGGTCCAGTGTCTAGTAACTTAAGAGTAAGCCCATGGTGCGTATTGATTCATTTGTTATACAAATTGTTGAATGTAGAATTAAATTACTTACCATTTAAATAGGTTAATTCAATGGTAAGTAAATCAAAAAGATCTGAGCACTTGCACCATTGGCAGTCTTTATTGTGTTAGGTTTTTATCTAGGTGTACAAAGTAAACTGTCAAGTAAACATGGGTATACAGGTTAACAAATAAGCTAAATGATTAGACAAACATACAACTCTAGAGAGAGTTGTTAGTATGGCACTGTGTCAAGTACGTTGCTGTTCCAGTTGTAGAATGACCATTAAGCATTCTCGGGAGTTTTTACTCTCAAGTCGAGCTTGCCAAATACCAAATACACTAGTCTGAGCTTGAGAAAGACCAGTATTCAAAATCATTCACTCATTACATATTTGTCAGATGGAGAACAGTGACCTTTAGTGGCCCAGAGCACTTCTGATGTGGGCAATGCAAAATGCAGTAAAGGTGTGACCAGTTTAAATGTATTTGTTTGCGACTTTTGTTTGCTCATAATCCTAATGTGTTTTCATCAAATGTACAATTTTTGGAAATGGTTCTGCATTTTGCATTATGTTGCTGTATTTTTCCTTAATGTATCTGTGCTCAGACATGCAAATGCATGGTTTCTTATGGTTGTGATGTGCCCCTCTGGCCCACCATATAAAAAATACAAAACTGATACAATTTATTGTGAGAATTCCATGCTTTATAACTGTTTTGTTGGTAAATATCTTAAGTTTCATATGTAAAAACCTATAGTATTCATTTTTTGTATATAGATAATACAACATGGCTAATAATCTATCTTGATCACACAGAACATAATTGGATTTAATGGTCTATGACCAGTGAAGTCATCTGTTAAAGCTTAATTCTCTTATAAACTTGCTTAATTCTCGTAGCTTCTCTTAGATTAAAGAGCTTGTAAAACATTTTATAGCCAACACTTTAGAGGTTCACCCCCCCCACCATTTTTTTTCTGTATAGATGCTGAAAAAAACATGTTTTGAGCCTAAAGTGCTGGTCGGTCTCAGCTGCCACTGACATGTCTCTTTTTGGCCATTAGTGAGGACTTTATACTGTTCAGCTAGTGCGACAGGGAGACCTTGTTTTGGTGATGGCATCCATGATGGCAGGGTGAGGGGAAAAAGAAACAATTACCCTGCTGCAAAAACGTTAAACTTCATCAATATTTTACCTCGTCCCTCCACGTTCCAGGCTGTCGTTCCTCCCCGCTGGCTGAAAAAGCTTTCTTGAGGAGTTTCCTTTAACCCAGAGAGGTTCTTGCCCATGTGCCAGTGTGTGTTCTAGTGGAGAGGGCAGTGGAGTGCGAATAGTGGCTATGCTTCAACACCCCCTCATAGACGTCTACCAGCCATCATCATGCTCCATAAGAAAGCCCCTCATTCTGGTGATGATTAGCTGATTATTATTTCATGAGGCCATTCAGCTGGGTAGCCGCCACCTCCTCCCCACTGTCCCCACTGCCCACCGATTCTGTATCTCAGCCTGATGCATTGATTTCTCCATTAGGCAGCATTCCAAAGACACTGCTGCTCCTTCTGGATGTGCCTTACCTCAATCCTCTCTGACCTACCTTCTGTTTGGGTAACTTGTCATTAGGAAAGATTAGTATCATCTTTGTGGCTTACACTATGTCAAAAGCACCATGACTTTATGCCACTGCAGTTTGCTAATGGAAGCAGCTTTGCTTTGATTGGAATTTGAGTACCCTCTCTTTTATGGAACTGAAGGGTCATTGGGGCTGTCCACAGTGCATGATGCAAGTGTATGATGTGGGGATAAATGCATTTTATTTTCAACAAAGCATCTCAACTTTCTCAAACAAAATTACATCAAATTCATTTGGAGTTTATTTTAATCAACATGATCAGCTTGGACATAAGTGGTAACTTTTGGTCAAGATGGGTGATGGGACTCTGAACCTGATGGACCTGATGGTCCAGGGTTCAAATCCCACCTCTGCCAAGCTGCCACAGTTGGGCCCTTAATCCACCATTGCTTGGAAAAGGGCGTCTGCTGAATGCCATAAATGTAAATGGTTGACAAATAGCAGAACTGCTTGATTCTGTTGACATCTTAATAGTAACACACTTGCATTATAACACAACAGGTTGCAAAATAAAGAAAACAATAAGCAGTATGGAGGCAAGACATTAAAACATAAAATGCTTTTCTACTTAATTGACTGTACATTCCTGGAGAAGCTATATGGCTGATAGCTCATCTGATTAGTTCATATAAATGCTGGCTTTCTGTTTATCTACTCAGGCAGATCTTAAATTGCCAAGTCAATTTTATTGTCATTTTAACCATTTACAGTTCGTCCAAAATTTCTTTGTGAATAAATTTCCAATGTTTGCAAATTTGTAAAGATGTTATGTCTTAACTTACTTTTATAAAGTTTAATTGTCTTTATGAAGATGGGGAAACTAATGGAAATGCTCATTTAGAACTAAATTTCTAATTGTAACATAGTTAAGAGCTTGGCCATCTCCAGTTACAGCACACCACAATGAAATATTTGAAAATATCTTAGCTGAATCTATAAATGTATAAATATATATAGACTTTTTCAGCAGGTTTAAGATTACGTAAATGACACACAGGAAGTGATAGACGTATTGGGTCTTTTTAGCTCATTATTCAATACAGGGTCTTTTCTCAGTACATAGGACCCCTGAATGACATAAGTAAGCATGACTGGTTCATATGCTAAGCCAAACCTTTATTTTTGAATGCACTTGTACACCCTAGCCATTTATACAACAGACAAATGGATCAACAGTAGAGTTAACATTTTACTATATCTCTATGTGATGGAGGAGGAAACTAAATGAAACTTTAGTGTTATACAATATTCATACTGGTGGTACAAATGCAAACCAAGCAAAACTATTTCTAGGGGGTGGGTGCAGATGGGTCTTTGGACTCATTCCTTGGTCCCTAGGAATATTTGGTGCAAAATCTGTACCAACTCCAAGGTACATGGATAAGCATAAAGAGTCTGTAAATGTTTTATATAAGAAAAAATGGAAATACTTTACACAATACTGAATGTTTTGAAGTGATTGGATTAAATGATACAACAATATAATACATGCATGTAGTTTGTTGTAAAAGCTGTGGGATTCACACTGGGATTTTTTTTATTAATCACTGTTTTGAACACTTTTACGTGTTATACTATTTTGTTAGAGATAGAAATCAAATAGATTTGTTAGAAAAAATAAACAAGATGCTATGTACACGCCGTGTAAATACCAGTACCCTACTATTTGTACTAGGTGTACATACTATATATATATTTAGAAAGGGTTAGTGCAAATAGCCAGGCTTTGTGGTTAGTTCTATTTCCAATTAGTACAAAGGCAATTGGACTACTATTATTTAGTACTTTGTATCACTTTACCCCAACACTGTCAAGTGGCTAGCCTGGGAACTCTGGGGTGCTACTAAGAGATACACCCAGAATAGCTCATCAATCCATAATGGGCCATCAGACATGTCATAATCACCAGTAACATCAGAATAAGGTGCAACTTGGTGTAGACAATCATTCTTTGTGCTTTGTGGTTTGGGGAGGTAGAAGGATCCCCCTGTGGATACAGGGAATATATGGCTAATCATACAAATTAATAAGGGGTGAAGATGTAATCCAGGAGTCTTCCACAAAAGTTAAAGAATGTTGTATTACATATAAGAATTTAGATACATATAACATATTAATATACATTCAGTTGCACACATTATTAAAAACAATGGAAGAAATGATAAATAACATTTGACGTGCGCAAAGGTTTGGGAACCCTTATTGATTATCAAGATCATATAGCTTTGTAGAAAGTTAAAACGCTGCACTACTAATCAGAAGATTGTACATTCTCCATACTGTCAATATTACATTACTAGGCAAGGTGCTTAAAGTGTTAATGATCCATTAATACAAGTTATGGTCTCAGGATTTATTTGTCTTGTTAAGCAGACATGAGAATTTGATTAAAGGTCTCCTATTTGTTTGTTCTATGCAGAGGTTGTAATAAAAAAACTTGTTTATATATATACATTCTGTAGAAAGCCTGTTAGTTTCTCACCTGTAACCCCACATGTAAAGTTTTACTCATGTTATGATTTAGTTAAGAAAATAGTCATTTGGAGTAAATTTGGTCTATGTGTCTCTCCCATCACACCTGTATGTTAATAAACAGCAAAGCTGTCATGGTTTTTATTGCTAAAGTGCATTTTCCATGTATGTCACCTTTATGACAGTCCTGCTGTATCAAATAACAGCTCTAATAATGTGCAATCCAGCATCCAGGCATTAGCAAAATCACTACTGCTCTTCAGGTTTGGAGTGGGAGAAAATGTACTGATATGTACCTTCTAAAATTTGTTTCTCTTTCTCGTTTTTGACTTATCTTCAAACTGGGAGCTTTCTTCCGAGCATCAATCAGTCAATAAAGGACTTCTTAGACTAAACCTAGAGCTAATCATTAGGTCATAAGTGTATTGCAGAAAAAATGACGGCGTTATTTAGAGTGCCAGGAGGTTTCTGGAGTGCAGTCTTTAAAATGAACTGCACATTTTACTGAGGGTAAATTGGTGAAGATTATTTTAACTGTTTTGTTCTGTGTGAAAAAAGGATTAAGATTAATAAAAATCATGCATTTCCTAATGAACCCTCTAAGCCTGCCTGGCTTCAACACATTAATATAAACAGTTGGTGTTGAACAAGTTCTGAGACTTGTATTTTATATTATGTACTGTTAACTTAACATGTACTACAAAGTATTTGTTTTTTGGATAATGTATCCATTTTGAATAAATAAATCAACTGATCCTTCTGGTTTGTCCTTTTTTTCCTGCCAAGGTGCTGTTGATTGCTGGATATACATTGATTAACATGCACAATTAATTGCTCTTCCAGCCATTACAGAGCAATTACTGTGAAAGTTGGCTACCATGGAGACTATGTCAACTGGAAAATAATGAAAAGGAATGAGCATGCTGCAACTGGAGTTCAACGAGCTTAACCAGCTGATAAGAAGTAGAGGATAATGTTCCACTTTGAGGAGATGTTTATTTGCATGGCCAACATACTGGGATCACCTTCAAAGCAGCTTGTAATGAGATGGGACAGAACTCGATGGGAGGGGGAGCTCTGCAAGTGCTACAGGAAATAACCAGGGAGTTAATGAAATATTAATGTGTGTTTCTGCACAAGAATGTGACAGTTAGCTTTAATTTTCTATTTAGCTGAGATCTTCCAAGACAAGGCTATACTAACTAATCAATATGGCTCTGACATTGATATTTATCTACTTCTCCGGTTTAGAACGAGGCTTAAAATGGCTGCAAAACTAATTTGTAAGATTTTTTGTTGTTGGTATTTATCGTCTCTATTTCATGAGAAACTTGGTTACATCATCTGAGCCACCTTCACAGGATCCAGTGCTTATATGTAAAAGTTGGGAGTTGAGTAGTTAAAATTCCATCATCATGTTAATAGTTTTGGAATTTAATTTATTGTCATATTGCCCCTATTTTCACCCAATTTAGCCAAATAATAAACAAGTTCCCTGTTGTGTTCTGCTCTTCCTCCAAATGATGAAGTCAATCACATTTTGTTGATTTTGTTGAAGTCATTTGTTGATGCTAATGTAAAGTAACAGGGCAAACAAAAGTGCCTGGTGCAGCTACTAACCTAACAAGTACAGGTCAAGGACAAGTAAAGATGCCAAGTAATGCTAATAAAGAATCTGGGCTGATACAAATTATTGCTAGTGCAATATGCAAGTGTATATGTATTAATCCACCATTTAAATGAATCTTTGGAATGTGTGAAGAAACAGGAATACCTAGGAGAGGAAACTCATGGAGACACAATGGAGAATCTGCAGAGTCTGAGCTGAGAAATGAACAAGGGATCTCTGGAGCTATCAGATGGCAGAGCTAACCACTGTGCTTTGGGCACATCTTAACTTATTTAGAGTTACTCACTATATTAAGAGGTAATGAAAAATTAGCATTATATACAACATTGTAAAAAAACAGTAGAAAAGTCATCCTTTATCCTTCCACTGACACTATAGTAGTTGATTAGCATTTGTTTTCTGGATTCCAAGCATAATCCAGCATTCCAGTGAATACATTTCAGCCACCTCTATGGGAAGCCATGAGTCTTCCATGGATTCTTTGTCTGTTCCTGCATTCAAAAGTATTGTGGAACTCTAGTGATTGTCTAAACAAATGACTGATTTTTCCCCCCATACTCCAACCAACCTTTCTTTGAACTGGTGTGACATATGACTATATGGCTGAGGTGCTGTTGCTAGTAATGTTTCCTCATCAGAATAGCAGCATTGACAGTTGACCAAGGTAGCTATCGCATGGCAGACATTTGATTCATTAAACAGTTGGAAATTTGACATGCTGAATTTCTGCCAGTGTTTGACTAAAGAGATTGTATGCTTGATTGCCAGCTAACAATGCGTATGACTATGAAGGGTCATCATTTTGAACATGTTTTGTAGTTTTATGTGGTACAGCACCAGCGTGCTTACGAGGAGTTTCACTTTTCTCATCTTATTTACAAGAGGAGATAAGGGTGATATTTGTAGGTGCTAGTGCATATCAAAACTTGAGCAAATCTCCAGTGGCCCGTGTGAAATGCAAATGCTCTCCAACTGCAGAGCAGATGAAGCGGACTGATATTTGTAAAGAGACGAGTGCAACAGCATATAGGCCGCTAACTGGGGGCCAATAATCGATTCCTGCAATCCTGTCCATATGAAAAGCCAAATAGAAAAATCTGTTACCTTTAGCTTAGCTTGCTCAGAACAAAGCTTCTGATTCTTTTAGTCTGAGATGCCTCAGAAAAAAAGATTCACATATAATCAATTATGGATGTGCAGTCTCCTACTCCAGGAGTTGCTGAGCACATTAGGTAATGCAGGAGCTCAATTTAACTAGATGGGCTTGTTAATGTGTCCCTCTGGGGAAGGCCTCAACTTCCATTGAGCCTTCTCAGGAACAGTTTCTTCTGAGATGAAGTGGGCACATGTCCTGCAGAGAGGGCCACTCCACCATCTAACCTCTGCCATGACACACAGCGAGAAGCCTGGGATTGAGCAAGAGATTTAACAAACACAGCTAAGGGCGGAGCTGCTCTCTTACAGTACTCATTATAATATACTTTCCCAGACACACCTGTGTTATCATTCACAGATATTACTACTATCAAAATGTAACAAGCACACACCAATTAATCATTATGATGGTCAAATCACATCAGAAACTGTAAATTGTACATATACAGTACACACCCTGCCTAAAACAAGAGATCAGAATACACTTTTTATACCATTCAAGCGTCGCTGACATTCTTCTGTGATCAGAATAATATTTTTAAGATCTTTTCATTCCAAACTGTAAAGGAAAGATAAGCTCAGCTCAGATACTGTGGCCGCTGAAGCAAGCACTGACTCGGGTACTGGCCCTGAGCTCTGTCTTTAATGCATGCATTTTGACAGACCATATGCAGAACTGACCAGACTTTTAAAATATAAGCAGTACAGGTCATTGTGGTTATTGACGATGGAAGGGGTGGCAGCAGGTGTGACTGTCAGCTTCAATCAAAGCTTTATGCCTAAAAGCTGGAGATTCTTCCCCGAGAGTAGTTCCTCTTCCCCCACTTTATTTGCTTTCACCTTTGTCATCTCTACCTTCAGCCATGCTTTTTCGCCTATTCCACACCTGTCGACTCGATTATGGAAATGAGCATTCATGATGTGCCACTAAAAAGCAGATTAGTAGGGATAGGGGCTCTTTTCTGGGACACAGTTATTCCATTGGGGAAGCAGGGGCTGAAATTTGCACATGACTTGGAGTTGGTTCCTTCTGTTTGCTGGGGGTGGGTGGGATGGAGAACGGAGTGTAGAGTGGGTCACACGACAGGACATGCAACGCTACCGGATTTATAATGATAAGCGTAATGCAATCGCAATACTAAAGCAGAACCAAGAAAATTGTACTATCAGTGCTCAATTGTAAATAACTCAGGGAGAAGAAGGGAAGAAATACATGATTGGACTAAATACACATGACATTTCTAACAGTTTTATTTTTTTATTTTATTTGATTAAAATTTATTTACACCAAGCAAGGCCACATCAACATCTAAATATGTCAGTTAACAACGACCATTTAACCTAATGCATGTCTTTGGAATATGGTTGAAAAACAAGAGTACCCAGAGAAAACCCAGGGAGGACTAGCAGACTCCACACATGCACACACACATCCAGGGTTAGGGTTGCACCAGGGATCTCGCGAGCTTAGGTCCCTTGGAATCAAATAAACTACTGTGCCGCCCCACATTTCTGGGTGATGAAAATGTCACTTTATGTACAATGGAACTGTCCACCAAAAAGTTGTCAACTTAAGAGGGCAGTGCGACATGAGACCTGATAAAGTGTTGGCTCTGAAAATGCTTAAAAATATACTGGTGTTTACTTTAGTTCAGCTGATAGAAGTTGAAGTTTATGTCAGATTTCCTAGCAAGGGAAAGAGTTTTAAGATGACATTGCTATTAAGCCATTGGCTTTTGTCCACAGCTGAGCAGCAGGTGTTTTATTTGAACACTGATATGACCTTCGGGGTGACAGACACTTAGCAAGCCTGCTCTGATCCTACATGGACTGCAAGCTATGTGTCAAACACAGTTTCTTAACTGTGACAATCTGACATCGCTGTTAAGACAGTGAGTAAATAATGGTGTCCTGTGGGCTGTTGTGTCATGTAAAATGTCTACACACAGGGCCGGTCAGTGATGAATTCTTTTAAATGGAGTGTCCAACCATGTCATATTACACAAAGTGTATTTATTCACTATGGTATTAATAGATTGACCATGAAATTGATACCTGTTTCTCTCTCTCTCTCTCTTCCCCTCTCCCTCTCTCTCTCTCTCTCTTTTTTTTCTCTCTCTCTTCCTCTCTCTCTCTCTCTCTTTCTCTCTTCCTCCCCCCCTCTCTCTCTTCCTCTCTCTCTCTCTCTCTTTCTCTCTTCCTCCCCCCTCTCTCTCTTCCTCTCTCTCTCTCTCTCTCTCTCTCTCACACACACACACACACACACACACACACACACACATACAATATCTTTGAATGACTCCCTTATGGTTTGAGTGTGTTGGTTAGTGAA
>JAVSBV010000055.1:6349205-6359205 GCA_033117975.1 Parotocinclus spilosoma
TTATTTTTGCAAAAGGAGGATCTACTAAATATTAATGTCACTTTTCTGTTGAGGTGCCCATACTTTTGCACCGGTCAGATTTTGGTTTAATGCATATTGCACATTTTCTGTTAGTACAATAAACCTAATTTCAATCCTGACATATTACTGTGTCCATCAGTTATTAGATATATCAAACTGAAATGGCGGTTGCAAACACAAAAATATTTAGAACTAAAAATGATTAAGAATAATAGGGGTGCCCAAACTTTTTCATATGACTGTATGTAACTATAACTGTTTTACATTCACTTGTTGTGTCTCTGTTTGATGTGGGTGATCTTCTGTGTTGTTTATAATACTGTTTATCAGTGCACACTTGTTTTGAACAGAATCTTTGATGCATGTATGTATTGTTTGCATGCAGTTTTCTTGTGAACATTACCATTGATATTTACATTACAGTGGCATGGAAAGACTATGTGAATATGATCGTGTCTGGTCAACGTCCAGTTTGGTCAATGTCCTGTTTCACAGAACTTAATTTGGACGTTAAATTTAGTATACCTGTACTTGTAAGCTTGTTCTTGTCCAGTAACTTGATTAATATCTGATGCCACTTTTTCACAATGTTATCCCAGAAAGCTCCATTCAACTACAGTGACCTACATTGTAGTAGATGGCTGGTAACACAAGATGATTCGACAAGGAGGCAGGTATAAAGCTGCATACTAAAGGCGTCAGCTTCATAGTGGACAACAGCCGGCTCTGTAGCTTTACAAAATGCATGAAACCACAGAAGACCTGAATTCACATGCCCCAGTCTGGTTTCTCTGTTATTTTGTGGGCAGCATGAATGAACAACAGATCCAGCAATCCAGAAATACTTGAGAGGACTGTATTTGAAAAAGAAATCCAATAATAATAAAGGCAAGAAAATTAAAAGAGGAGATAAGTTCAGAAATTGGAAGGACATGCAGCTACTTTAAAAAGGCCATGGTTGGAAGTTTGGGTTGGGCGTTTGGTAGGACAATCTTTTAAAAGCCTTCATTCTCCACCAGTGAAATTATTACCAGTGTGTGAAAACAAGGCTGGCTCCAGGCTAGCCACCCAGGAGAGTGCTTAGCCTTAGGCTGATTTCAGAAAAAAAAAGTAATGCAGGAGAAATAATGGGGTTGGGAGCACGAGAGAAGGTAAAGGGAATTTTTATTGTGTTCTCTTCTCTTTTTTGTAAATCCTCCATGGCTTGATCACTGCCTCTTTCTGTGGCTTGCATTCCTTTGGATACTTTTAACACGTCTGTGCATTTTCAGCACTGTTTCTACTTTTTCAGACATTGTGAGATACTAACAGTGTAACAACGCTTCTACAGCAGATGAGTGTTGGCATGGCCACAGATGAACTCCCTCTTGAGCTGTCCACTCACTTCATGTTAAGCTTGAAATTCTTTATTTGACTTTCCCAAAGGATCAAGAGATATGCAGCAAATAGCACAACTATAAGGTGTGAAGCAGGTTGATCACTCTTTACAAGACAAAAAAACGTATTCTTTTAAAAAGCCTTTACACTTATGTGTTGTTTTTAAGTCTCCATGTTCGGGATGTCTCAGTGGATTATTTTAATAATCTTTCAGTCAGAATAAAAATCTTAAAATTTTTTCCAGCGCTTACAAGCTTCTGTCGAGTCTAAATGAGCACTTTGTTAGAAAGATTTGCTCGACCAAGGAGAGCTAAAATATTTAGCAGATTCCTGGTTGATTCTCAGCAAATATAAATCTTGCATACTGTCCTATATCCTTTCTTTGGATTATGCCAAAAAGAGAATTGTTTCTGCTTGGCCCTTAGTTCAGGAGCCTTGTGTAATGCAATTTTTATAATGTAATGTTAAGCAGTGGTATTATAGAATTTTAGTTTTGTAATATGCATAATCCACACATTTTTGAGGTGGAAAATGTGAACTGAATATATTTATTTTTGTACCACAGCTGTTATGGGTTTTTTTATAAAAAGCAAGGTAATAACAAATATCTCCAGGTTGCAAACCAACACACACACACACACACACACACACACACACACACACACACACACACACACACTTGCACATGTGTTTGCAGTCACCTTTGTATGAGAGAGGCAAGTCTGACCTAGTGAAAAAAGTTACATTTACAATTGATTTCTGATTTTTGTTATACAATAAAACAATTGGGCTAATACAAATGAGTAAGTAAATTGTTTTTACATGTCAGGGACCTATTATGCAATGACTAAATCCTGATGACTAGTGATTAACATGACCCTTTATTTATATGTTTTTGATTTAATTATAAATCAATATAAATTGTGGGCTAAGGGTTTGAGACCACTAGTGAATTTAATATCTACTATAATTTAATATATTTTTTTTTAACAAATTGCATAATCAGCATAACAATTTATGAATGAAGTGTGATTATTCTTTTTTCTGCTCCTATGAATCTATTCCACTTGTTAACCTCGCCCCTTTTCACACTACACCTGTGGCGCACCTGTGAGGCAACAGTCATATCCACCACCCTGAGGCTCCTGAGCAAATAGTTGACAATATACATATGTTATGAAGGGTGATATGTTCCCCATTTACTCTAATGACAATGTGCACTTGAGCTGGCATGAACTCCAGGTTTGCACAAAGCCTCATGATCCATCTGATGTTATCTCGGCATGATGTCATTCTACACCATATAGCATATCATGGTGTTACTGAATGCTTGGCTTTCTTTGTCTTTAAGCACTATTTTAAACACCTGGTGGTCTTCTCAGTGAGCTTAGGGAGACATATGTTAGAGCTAGTTTGACAAATGTTAAACTAACTCTTAATACCATCAATATTCTGTGCTTGTAGGACTTGTTGTTTCCTTTTTGTAGGGGCAACTTTGATCAATATAGATCATCAAGAGTTGCCTGGAAATCCCATCAAATGGTCATGCAAGAATCCTCTATGATCATTATCATGTAATAAAGCATCTACTAGAATTCAACTCAAGCATCTAATTATGACTTTGTGTGTTGTTGCGTTAACCAATAGGACTGTCAAACACTATAATTCACACTGTCCAAGAGTTATGACTCATATATATGTAGTCAAAGATTGTGCAATTTTCCAACAAGTTGTCTATTGTGCTATTCATTTATTGAGGGGGTTTTATAATTACAGACATAAATAAAACGTAATGTTGACAACATAAATATATTGAATCATGGAAATGATTTACTCCCCTCTTAAAAGCATACATGTTCCATTCACACAGTAGCCTGTGCACAATGCAGTCTTAATACGTATTTTATGCAGAGCGACATACAACTTATAGTCTTACAATTCAAGCAATGGTGGGTTAAGGGCCTTGCTTAAGGACCCAACTGTGGCAGCTTGGCAGAGGTGGGATTTGAACTCTGGACTATCAGGACCATCAGGTCCAGAGTCCGGTACCTTAACTGCTAGGCTACCGCAATCCCGGTGCCATAGCATTTCTAGGTCCATAATCTTTTAGCGCTTAAAAAACTGGCTACATATCTTACCAGGACTCATAATAATGGCATAAAGATGTCATCTCTACTCCTTAATAAAGTTAATCTTTCGCTTAATCCACACAGGGTCACTGGCCAGTCGGTGTCCACCCGGCAGCTCTGGGCACTAGGGAAGGAACAACCCTAGATGGGACGTCAATTCACCGTAGTGCACATACACACAGTCTTGCACACAGTCACACACTAAGGGCCACTTTAGAGACACCAATTAACCTAACACACATGTCTTTGGACTGTGGATAGAAAGCGGAGTACCCGGAGTAAACCCACGCAGACACGGGAAGGACCTGCTCCACCCTGAGATTGAACCCGGGGCCTTCTTTCTGTGAGGCAGCGGTGCTACCCACCGAGCCACCGTACTGGGCCCCTTAATAAAGTTGTTAAAGTTAACAAAGTCAATAGGGAATTTAAAGTAGCTATCTTCTGGTATTTCATCTTATAACTCACAGATTCTTTTTTAAATTGGCAATATTATGTAACTTTCACTGGCTAATGGGCTCTTTTAATGGCCTGCGCTCATGTAGATCAAAAGCTTATCTTCCTCTGTGTCTCACTGTCTGTTAATGAGGTGAGTGACCTTTCACTTGGAATTCAGATTTTCACCCATAGTCAGTCAGATTGTATCACTTTCTTTATGAATTATAGGTCTCGTGTGTTTGGGTTTTTGTTTTTTTAGGTTTTTTTGGTGGCTGCACAGTGGAACATTTTTATATTACAGTTTTTTTTAATTACCCATTTTCTACATGAAACACAGGCAAGCCCCCAATATGGGAGAATTTTGTATTTTTTTATTTTAAGTTTGTTCATTTTTTGCAGCAAGCTAAACTTATAGCTGTGTGTTTGTATGTTTTATATGTGTGTTATGATTCCCCCAAGTTAACATTTTTCGACACAAGTTATTATTTTTTGTCCGTATAGCAATCCCAACACACACTTGCAAAGAAGGACTGACTCACAAAGCCTAAACAGTGCAATATTCAAAATATTTAAAAGAAAGTCAGCCATGATGCAGGCAAAGTAACGATAGCTCATAGCTATATTGTTTGGTCAATTATAACCATATAAGCTACCAAAAGATATTAAATATTTTATTATATATTAAAAGATATATATTAGACCACTAAAGTAAAATAACAATGGCATCAATTACGCTATCGTAAACAAAATTAATGCAATTAATCATAATTATTTAGCTCTAATTGGTTCTTCATTTCTCATCCATGGCAGTGTGACGTTAAATCTGTTTAACAAGCTTATTTTTATGCACAGTTGTGCCCCTATGATGGGTGAGCATGCAGAGGGGTACAGCAGTGCCCCTCTAAATTCCGTGTGTGGCCAAGTCCAACAAGTAGTGTAGAAACATCCCTGGTTTGAAGTGCTGAAGATTTTCCTTGATTCACTTATTCACAAAAACAGAATGTGCAATTTATGAGCCAATGCATCTACTCTCAAATGAGACTAAACATATCTAAACATAAGGAAGAATTCGGAATTCACACCAAACACATCAAATTCTGTTTACAGTGGATTAAAAAAGTTACAAAGAAAAACTATACTTTTGCCTTTGTCAAATTTTCAAATGGATGTAATTGCTAAGCTGGTTTCTCCTGGCCAAGACCTGTACCAATTTATTCATAGCTATAGCTATTTATACATAAACTAACCAGAATGCACTAGATAGTGTTCTAGTAAACACGTGTCATGTTTATGTCTCAATTTATACTCTGAACAGAACCACGGTGCACCCAAAAGCTCCAGCTTAAAGGTCACACCTCATTATGCAGACTTTATAAAAACTATCCACCTAACTTGGGCCTCTATGTGCCTCATAGCAACACAAGCATTAATCTGAATTCATAGTGGACCGCTTGTTGGTAATTCTGTTAACAAAAGGTATCCTTAGAAGATATTAAATATTCATCCGTTCTATGAATAACAATTGGTAAGGGATGGCAGGCTGTGTTTACTCTGGCGCAGTTGGCTTGCCTCTCTCTGCTCCCTGTAGTGTTTAGGGCCAGACTAGCTGGAAGAGATATGGAAAGTTCAGCCCTTTTCCTGGTTCCACATAACCTGCATATGATTGCTTGGCATAATTAAAGATTTCAAAAACTGCACCTGCACAAACAGCATGGCTGTGGTTCCGCATATTTTTTATACTTGTAATTAAAGTCTTCACTGATTTTTTTACACAGGTGCCACTTTTCTCAAAGGAAGCGTCTACTCCAGTGCTGCTACAAGGTGGAACAAATAGTAAATATGCTTAATGCACAGGGAGTAAACATAGTGTTTAAAATCTCCAGCAGCACTGCTCTGTCTGATCCAGTCTTAATAGGACAACATACACACCACTAACTGCTAACATTAGTGCCACTGTAGTGCTGAGAATGATCCGGTAGCCAAATAATACCTGATCTGTGTTGGTCCTGTGGGGGTTCTGACCATTAGAAAACAGAGTAAAGGGGACTAGGTATGTAGAGAAACTAATGAACTACAGTAGTGTTTCTATATGGTAACACTGATTTAAAAAAATGGACAATGAGTGTAGAAACAAGGAGATGTACCTGATACAGTGATTAATTAACTGCTTGAAAGATATTAAATATGAAAGTTGATGACATTTTAATGATGGTCCTCTTATTTATCTTTAAAAGCAACATAAAATGCATTATTTATGTATCTCTTTTTAATTGCATGTTCTTCTTGCATTTTATTCTCTTATTCATACAAAATGGAATGCTTACATTTTGCAATTTTCTTAAACATAATAATGAAACATAATAATGTTGTTTTCATTAAAAATCTTATCATCTGACAATTTGAGTGAAAAGTTGAATTGTTAAACACAATGCATACATTTCAGATATTTTTTTTTTTTTTATTTGTCCATATGACCTAAACCCTATTGAGACATAGAAAGCAAAGCATTCAGTAACATCGCAAGATGGTATTAAAAATAATGTGTAAATAATGCTGGATAACATAGATCAGCAGAAATTGCACAAGCTTGTAAAGTCCATACCAGCTCCAGTGCACATTGTCTTTATAGCAAAAGGGGGAACATAGGCAGGAACAACCCTAGACAGGTCTTCAATCCATTGTATGGCTCATACACTCACATACTAAGGATATTTTAAAGTGACTTAATTAACTTAAGGCATTTCTTTTAACTGTAAGAGGAAACCAGAGTACCTGGAGTAAACCAATGCAGCCACATGGACGGCATGCAAACTCCACACAAAAAAGGACCTAGACTGCTCTGTCTGAGATCTATGGACCTTCTAGCTGCTGAGCGACTAGGAATAGACCTAATAATAATAGATTTTAAACTGTATGCATATTTCAAAGATTTAACATTTTAGTCAAATTGTTATGCTGATTATTATATTTAAAATGAAAAACATTTACTCTTTTATGACCCTTTCATAACCCGTTTTCTTTTCTCACATTTGTGTGATAATTAACTCATTACAATTAAAAGGTTATGGTTGTCAGAGTATGCATATATGATGTATAATCTTTGCTGAAATGCAGAAATCATAATTTTGCTAAATTAAATGTTACTTATTAAGTATTGTGCATTGTAGTTGCAGAAAATGTGACACTTCTTTTCACATATTGCACACATAGTGCTGCACTTTGCCTTTTATGGCCCTTATGATGTAATCCTGCATTTCCACTAGAGTATTGGTATGATCCTGAAGCTGCCTGCAGTCCCAGCGACCCTGTTATTTGCTTTTCATTCCGCACCCTATAGTGCTGTCCAGCTCCCCCTTTGCACTGCACAGTGTGGAGCTGGCGGAGGGCAGAAACACTGGTTAAGCAAATTGGCATTTAAGTGGAACTTCTCAGGCCTGTGAGCCTTGCATTATTCATAGGCTGTATGCAGGAAGGATCGTCATGCCTCAGCACTCCTCTCCATGGGACAGGAGAAAAAGTAGGACGCATCAGGCCTGGCTTGTGGACAGAAGGCCAACTGTGAACAGTTTTACCTGGACTTCAGCTCACTTTACTCTGGCTCCTCAGACACACATATTATTCAAGATTCATGTGTCATACCAAAACAACAGCAATCTCTATGTCTAGTTTTATTGCAAATCTAAGCATATAGTCTAAATATACTTGTAGTTCAGTTTAGCTTTGCATAGACCTGCACTTCAAAGATTTCCTCAGAGACTAAATGTTACAGCTCAACTGAACTGCTAAATAGGGCAATACAGAAAATGTGTGGTTTATATTTTCAGCAAAGTAAATGTGTGGTCTGTAAGTGTGGGACAATTAACCAAAATATATATATATATATATTTTTCTGCTTGAACCACTGGGTTCAGCTAATGTGCTCTCTATTAGATTATTGTACCATATCACTCCACCTTGTAGATGTAAAGTCAGAGACAGTATCTGTTTGTCTTAGTCATCCTCTAATTCTTAATCAGTGCTGCTGGTGGCTGGGTATTTTTTATTGGACTGCTTTCAGTTCACCGGTGACAAAAATGTATTTTAAAACTCCAACAGCACTGCTGTGTCTAATCCTCTCGTCCCATTACAACACACACCAACACACCACCATCATGTCAGTGCCATTGCAGTGCTGAAAATTATCCAGTACCCAGATAGTATCTGTGGTGGTCCTATGGCGATCCTAACCATTAAATAACAGAGTAAGGGGTACAAACAATATGTGGAGAAACACATGGACTACAGTCTGTAATGATAGAACTACAAAGTGCTCCTATATGGTATGACGGTAAGTTGAACCGATGAAAAAGGAGGTGTACCAAATAAACTGATTGGACAAAAAGTTGGCCAGACAAAACATGAAATAGCTCAGGTTTATACTGTCTGAAATAAAATAAAAGTAAAACTGAATTTAAGAAATCTGTGTTGTTGACATGTATTTTCCATATTGTGTATATACTGTAGGCCTATACAGTGTTTTTGCCCTGCTTAGGAACAATCTACCCAGTGTATTTTAATTAAAAATTAGCTGCATGGTTTGTTTTTTAGGTAAATATGTTATGAAGCTAAGTTATGAAGTACTTGTTGAGTTACAAATGGGTCAAAGTACTCTTAATTTACTAACCAGTTTAAGTAGGTTATTATGCTGGTAACACAATATTTCAGAAAATGATCATAAATTTATTCGTAAGTCTTTGTTCTTAAGTATGAAATTACAAAGTATGTAGCATTAGGAACATTTTGTGAAGCCCCTGTTCAGTACAACCTAAACTACTGCTACTGTGTGTCTATGGAGACTTCATATGTTTATTACAGTATTACGAATCTTTTACCAACCTGTTATAACATACATTACTAATAAAAAGAGATGTCTACATACTTAAGTCCATGTTGTGTAATTCCAGTTGAATGTTCTGCTTTTATTCAATATTTTATGTACAGGTCTTTTAATAAAACTGTGAGAGTTTGGAAGATATTAAAATGCAGTTCCGACAAAGAGAAGCAAACAAAAAGCTTATTTTGAAACCCAAGTATATCTTGGCAAAATGACTACATTTCGAATTAAATGGGAAAATAAATAAATGTTATTGCAACAGCCAACATGTTGCTTTCCAGTAAACGTTGGCTTACATAACTAATTTTCTCTCAATATTCACTTTTGAAAGGTGAAGTTTGTACTAATATATTAATTATTGCTGATATTTCAAATAAGACCCGAAACTCAGCTTGTGTGCTCCCCTGTTAGCACGTATGATTTTTCACCCTCGTTCTCTCTTTCAAAGCGCTGTATTGCAGATCCGGTTGGTTGTAGTGTTTTCAATAAGTTACGAAGTGTAGTCTTGATTAATGATCATCAATGTATTTAGTTTCATTAAAATTATACCTCAGCTAAACGAACATATTTAGCTGTTGTCCAGCTGTAAAGCAGATTTTCATGCTCGGACCAGAGTATCTTGTCAGTTTAAAATGAATTATGCATGGGACACGGTTAGAAGTTTATACGCATTTCTTTGAACATATTCCTCAGATATATGTAAATGTGAAGGACTGATTTTTATTCATGTGCTTTAAATTAGGTTGGAGGAGGAAATATTTGATCGACTCTTATATATCTGTATCTGTAACAAATTCGTCTCTGGTTGAAATCTGTGAAATCTGATTGAGATAACTGTTTAAAGAGGTATATCTGACAAATATAAAATTACGGTAAATGTGTGCCTAATTTAAACTTGCAACATGATTACACTTGGTCTATTTTCGGATTTTATGTTATTGCAAACCCTTTTTCGATGATGATATTTAGTGTTTATCCTAAATGTTAATTATAATTTGCTTTCTTGTGACTTCCTTAGACCGGTATCTAATTCATCACACACGACTGAGCAGCAAGCTTATGACTGTTTTTAGTAATATTGTTGTTTTTAAACAAAAATATTTGCCATGTCAGTCCAATAACCATTCATTAATTCATCATTTCATTCACTCATAATACATGTACA
>JAVSBV010000055.1:6364205-6372247 GCA_033117975.1 Parotocinclus spilosoma
TCCTCCAGCCAAGCCTCCAAGATGGGCTTCAGCGCCACCATGTTGTTGTGCGAGAGCGTGAGAGACTCGAAGCGGCAGATGGTGCTCTGGCTCAGGCAGCCCACGCCCGGAATCTTGAGATTGGCGAGCGCGGCTCCAACGTCCGCCTGGGTGACGCCAAGTTTGATACGACGCTGCTTGAAGCGCTCAGCGAAGGCCTCGAGCTCGCGTGGGTCAGGCTCGGTGTCTCCAGAAGCAAGGCTGGCGCTGGCGAGCGATGCGTGCGCGGCCAAAGCGTGGTGCGAGTGGTGCACGTTGACGGCCTGCGCGTGCGGGTGGTGATGGTGCTGAGCGTGGTTGATAGCCGCAGCCATATGCGAGTGGGCGTGCGATGCCCCCGAGGCCACATCAGCGGCGGTTGGCATGCCTCCGAGAGAAATAGCAGGGGACAGGTGGTCAAGTAGGTCTCCTTCAAGGCCCTGCGCGGGCTGGTGGTGGTGGTGCGGGTGGTGAGCGTGGTGGTGGTGAGACGTGAGCACGGACGGGTGGTGTAAGTGTGCCGGTGAGGACGTGGGCGTGCCGGTCATGCCTGTCATGGTGGTCATGGTGTGGTACGTGGCATCTGGTTTGAACGGGTGGCTCTTCTGTGTAACGATGTCCACGGCGGCCAGAGCCTCAGCTCTCTGTAACAGCGTCTCATCGAATCCGGCAAAGATGTTGCCCTGTAGCTGCAAAAGGCGAAAAGCGCACGTTAGGAACAGGTTTTTTTTCCCGTTTTGCGCACAGTTTATTTGAAAGCTTGTCATTTCGTTCAGCATATGGTACATAGCTTTTATTTTGTCTTCAAAATGCATATGAAGGCCACATAGCACTACATCACTTGCAGCGGATGCTACATCATTAGACAGATAATTATTATTATTTTCTGCTTTAATATGCAATGTGTGGTCAGAACCTTTTTAAAACCGACATTGTATTTTACTTACACCGAACAACTGTATGGTTTCTTTTTTTTTTTTTATTCAAATTAAAATCCAGTATTCAGAAAGCACTACGTATTATCGTTTACACTGAACACCATTTTATATTTCTGTTTATTTGCTTCATTCTCATGTTTAATTTTTGGAAGAGAAAAAACTTTTAAGCCATCTACTGATCAAACTTAATTCACTGAACCTAACCCTGAACAATTTGTATCCTTGAAAAATTTCAAAGTATTGATCTTTTTTGGTAAGATAAGAAAGTGTAAAGACACGTTTTAAAACTCCAACCTGCAATCCGTTGATATTTTGACACCCGATAAAATAATTGAATTATCCAAACTGAATATGGCTATAGCCTAATATACCAATTAATCTGCATTTGCACGTATAGGCTGTGCACTCAGCGTTTTAAATGTGTTTCTTTTCGTGTTGATACCCAAATTGAATCGTAAACTATTCGGACATTTAAGTCCAATTACATTCACCAAAGTTGTTCAGCTAAATTCTTTTTACTTTGTGTTAGATATACGTTTTCCGCTCAAGTATAAAAGCAAAGAGTTTATTACGCTCCCATTCTTGTGAAGAACATAGCATAAGAATATGCTTGTATCCAACCTCTTCCTATCACATATTACATTAACATCAAGCCCAGAAGAAGTATATATCCTATGTAAGCTCTGGTGCAGGTGGAGTGGATCATGTGGCTTCACAAATCAAGTTGATGCGTTTATAGATGCCCGCACTACAAATTAAGTTAAAGCTCGAGACTTACCGAGGGGGTGGGCAGACATGCCCTTCGGATCGCCTCTGAACTGGAGTGCAGGGGTGTGTATTTAGGTTCGTGCAGGATCGGATGCATACTGAAAGGCTGCTTGCTGTTCATGGACATCATGATTGCAGAAGTCAGAGAAGGTCTTTTTAAGTCTTCTTCGTTTTACTCCGTTTTCGATACAAAAAAAAATGAGTGGAAATGTGATGGCAAGTTTACGCACAGGTCCTGCTTGGGACCTGAGAAAATACTCGAGGTCGAGAAGAGAATTATAACGTTACCAAACGCTGACTGTTGGCAGTACGACCAGGTATTGACGCTGGAGTCTAAATATAAACGTGCCGTTCAGGTCACGCCCACACGACCCGCCTCTTTCAACTTTACTGTAATATGATTGGTGGAGTTGCACTCGGGCACACCCCATGACTTCTTTCTCTTTCGCTCTCTGGGATACTGGAGTCCTCGCAAGGAAGAGGGTGGGGATTATGTCAAGGCCCCGCCCACACAGTGCTTTCGTTGGTGCTGAAGTTGACCTGAAACCACACAATATGGCAGGTATGACTCAAAGAGAATTTAAACCCCTTAGTGCAAAATGTTAATTATGATTTTCTAAAACAAACAGTGTGTTTAATGAGCAATTTGCTTGTCATAATTTCCTCCATCTACCAAACTACCACTATAGGGTGTTTGAGCAAGGCCCTTAACTCACTGTTGCTTGGATTGTAAAACTAGATCATTTGTAACTCTTCATAAGGTTGTCTGATAAATTACAAAAATTAAATGTAGGTTCCTCCAGTCGTTTAAAGTAAAGGTTTACAAATGACTAAATGTAAATTTATGGCTTAACAAGACTGCACATATATTGATAGGCAACAATAATCAATCAACCAGTCATATGGTACTGAAATAATCAGTAGTGTTTCTTATTTAAATCACTTGACTAAAATGTGACATGATCTGATTGTGGCAAGCCATAGAGTTTCATGCATGAATTAATTATTTGCTCTTTTACTTTGTGGCACACACCACAATATGGATTCCCAATTAGCGCATAAACACTCAAAATGGATAAGAGCACAATAAAATATTTATCATAAAACCACTGGTCAAACAAATAAAATCCATCCATCATCTGACATATCAAGAGGTAGTCTTTCTTATGCATTGGATATTAATTGTTACGGTACATTGCCAGTCAAGTATTCAAGCAGAAGTCGTAATGACTCTTGGTGCTTTCACAAAGCAGTTAAACTTCTTTTTAAAAACCCTTTAAAACTGTCAGCATATACAAAATTATTTTCATTGTGCAGCTATGCTATACATTGTATTATAAATATAAACAGGTCTATAATATGCATAAAGCATATTGCATTTTAAGGCTGCCAATCTAGGAGCTCATTGTAAGAATGGTTTAATCCCCAAAAAAAGCAAAACATTTCTCCTTCATGTAAATTGCTACACAGGATGTAGATCATAGGTCATGTACACACATTTTAAAGGGCAGAGTGTAAGGCAGGCCTTTTTTTGTGACGCACACAAGCTGTCTTGCTTTGGCTTGTATTGAGCCAGCACAGTCATCACTCTAATTGGAGCTGAAACCCCAGACACTGACAATAGAAGCCTACAATGGAAGAGGGAGTCTCGGTGAGTGTGACTCGGAAACCCGAGCAGCAAGCGATGCCTGTGACATTGTCCTCTCATGCCTGGCCCTCCACTAGGGTCTTGGCACCCACTCATTAAATATACAACAGCGGCATCACCTCTCCCCTGGCAACCACCAGCACTGGGGACTTCGGTCACTAAGGAATGGACAGACTAAGAAGCAGAGACGTAGAATTACAGTACACAGAGTGATCTTAAATACCAATAACCGAAACATGTGTCATCCTTCACATCCTTTAGTGTGGAATGTACTCAGTTACAGTATCTGCCGTCTCCTCTTAATTCTGCCAGGATGCTAACATAAAGTTGTAAACACTTTGGGGAATTATATAAGAGTAATATTGGATGTTTCTTTGCTAGGTGCAGTGTGGCTTATTTCTTATTAACTACATAGAATTCTTTTTCATTCTGCCTATATATGATAAAAAATGTCATCAGATTTTTTACACACACCACGCAAGTAAATAAAGACAAACCTATGAACAAAAATATCTTATATACTTATATACTTTTTAATATATACTTTGGATTTTTAATTCTAAAAGAAATCAAACAGATATTATATACTGATTAAATAAAACTGTTATTTAAATTGAAGCTGAAATTAGAGCCAGGTTTTCGAGGTGTTATTTGCATATACAGTATTTCAGTGCATATAAACATATAATATTTTGAAATACAAAATTCATTACATAATTTATTAAGTACATTTTCACAAAAGGCTACAGTGTTTAGTTCTGAGAAACCTACTGCCAAATAATATCACTCTCTGGCCTAATAGAGAAAAAAAATATTCATAAAAATCACAAGGTTTCTTTTAGGTTTAGAGATAATTGAAATTAGAAAAAAACAACATATTTTGGATTTATTTTAGGAGCAGTATCTGGAATAGTAAAACACACAAGATCAAATGGAAATGATAAATGTTAACTGACCTAACAGATATCTTTGCACTGTGGGTGGAAACCAGAGTACCCGTAAAACATCCACACTGACAAAAGGAGAATATGCAAACTCCACACAGACAGCAGATATGCTTACTTAAACTGTGGTCTGATAATGATTAACAACCATTACTTTTAACACAGATTAAAATAAACCAGTTGTTTATTAAAAGTTTTGATTAACATGGGTGTGGGTTTCTCCGGTCGTTTTTATAATATCTGCAAGTTTGGAGTCTTTTAGGATGGTGCATTAAAAATGCTTAATCAGAATCGTTGTTATTCTACCAAATATTATAGACATTGTTTTAATATACAGTATATTATTTATGGGATTTACAGCATGACCACTGGATGCAAGACCTCTTAGTCTTAGTCAATATGAGTATTTTACTGCTTGTATACAGTATATTCAAAGCAAGTATTTAATATGTAGTTTATTCAATAGTGATTGCTATCTTGATTAGATTACACATTGAATAGATCATTGTCCCTGCTTTCCTTTTGATTCCTGCTTGTTGCTGCTGTCCCACATGGCTCTGCTTACCATGTTCAGTACAGATACAAATGTGTTCCCCTGTATTGCATCCATTTGTTATTTTTCAACATGTCAACTTTTATTTTTGTACTTTAGTCTTTATAGATATGGCATGAGCACATGTGTATAGGGTGGGTAGGTGAGCATGTTCATAAACAAGGACGTTCATGCAATGAAAATGGTGTAGTGGATTGATGTTGTTCACTCAGGCTGAAAGAGCTCTTAAGTGAGTTTTGAGGAATGGGACAAAAAGAAGGTGTGGTCTAAGCAAAATGGAACATGAGGCAAGAAAGGACCAAATGTGTGGAGCAAAACGTACAAAAACTGACAGGTCAGTGGCCAAGGAGCCATGAAATATGCATGCTTGGTGAGTTTATGGATAGAAACCTAACAAAGGAGAGATCTGAGACATCATTCAGTAGAATTCCACAAATAATGCCAATTTTTAAATACTGTTCAGGCTCAAACGTTTTAATTTACATGAGCTGAATTAATAATTGTGGATAACTGTGTGCAATATCTACAATTATATATACCTGTACATTTGGTTATTTGGTAGATTCTCTTATCCAGAACATTCATTCATTCATTCATTCATTCATTCATTGTCTTATCTGTTTAATCCTTGGTGCTGACACCAATTCACACAAACTCATACAGTCACTAAGGAAACTTTGGAAGCATCAATTAACCTAAAACACATGTTTGGAATGTGGGAAGCCGGAGTACCTAGAAAAAACACCAACAGAGAACATGGGTGGAACATGCAAGTCCATACAAAAGTAACCCAGCGTCAGGACTGAACCAGGGACCTTGAAGCTGTAATGTTCACATGCAACCTTGTACAGTAGCTAATTGGGTACAGGCCAATTGTCAGTTAAAAACCTTTGTCATCTTGAACCTTGGACTTGAACCCTGTCTTTTCTGCTAAGCAAAGCTTCAACTTGAGCCCTTGACCTTAAAATTCCAGTACCTTAACCACCACTCCACCACTTTTCATGTTTCCTTTTTTCAATAGGTGAACCTCTAGACTAAAATAGTTCCACTTACTTTACACATTCATCAATATATTTTATTGTAATATTACTGTACATGATGATAGGATAAATCAATAGCTAGGATTCTGTTTACATGTCAGAATGCTCTGTACTAGACATAGGATTGTATAGACCCATTTAAGTCCCATTACCCCTAAAAAAAAAAAAGAAAAAACATAGTTTTTTGATGTTATTGGTTTAGTGAAAGTGTATGTATGATACTGAAAAATACCCAGAAAGTATATGATTTAAACATAAGATATTAGCTATGTAAATACAACAGTCACACAACAGAAGCATGATCTGTTAAATCCATAATGGCACAGAAGAGTGGAATGACTTTGTGCCTTAGGCAGAGTTGCCTCACTTTATTGATCTTAATACCTTGATACTTCATGTATTGTTTTTTCATTTAATACACTTTTTGTTACAATTTGTAATCTACTGATGACTTTGCATCTCACATGCTCAGCATTAATGGAGGTTTTTATAGATTTGTTAGGATCAGTAACAGTGTTTCCTCTACCAAAAAACTCAGATGTGCTTCCTTCACAAGTGTAAAATGTACAGGGTTTTTTGTTAGAAACTAAGTGATCTCATTATTGGGTGCTCAGGACTTTTAAAGCTATTATCCTAGAAACAACCCTAGTACTAAATAATGACAGTGCTGACAGTGGTTCTATCTAAGGATGAGTACATGCATATATGTGTTCAGAAAACTGAGCCAGACAGGAATAGACACAGGAGTCCAGCACAGTTTTTTCATTGCTGAAGAATTTGTGTAAAAAGAAATCATCATGACTTGCCATTGCCTTACACATTACAGCAGATAATCATTTTTGTTGCAAGTTAAAACACTATAGAAATATTCAAGTTGATGTGCAAGCCATACTTGTTTGGCTCTTTTTTGCATTTTCTTTTTCATATTATTAATCTCCATAGCGCAGTTTAAATTGCTCTTTAAAACACTATCTATTTGACTCTTTTACCAAGATACATAACCCTATCCTCTTCCTGTCCATTTTCTCTTCTTTCCTGTATCCCAGGTTTACCTGCCATTTCCCATCCAGGCAAGATTGTCCACACTACCTCTGGAAAAACACAGATCAATAGATTAACTGAGTGCTTATGAATTATGCAGAGGAGCTTTACAGCAGTTGGACATAAAGTGTGTCTACTCTCAAATTGATGTGTAAAAGCTTTAAAGTACAGGCCTGTTTACTTGTTCCAGAGCAGGCTGGGTACTGAGCCTTAAGACCCCCCTAAAGACCCCTGCAGCCATGTCCCTCATCTGGGCATCATAGTAAGCGGACAGGGAGCGCGGGGGGGGAGGGGGGGTGACTTTTAATGCTTCAGTCAAAACCTATAAATGAGGCTAGCTATGAATATACAAGTAGTATCTTATTTCTGTATTAAGATTATAGTCCATGTAGGTGTTATGTCTGGTTCATTTACACATTCTGTATGCGATGACAGATTTAATATTGAGAATACTCTTGTCAAAACATAACTGACATTTTCTAGTCTCTTGCAGTGCAGTTGACAGAATCCATATTGTTCTAGGCCAAGTTGAATCTCTAACCCCTAAAGAGACCATTACAAGTTTAGGATGATTTGTATAACATCAACAGAAATTTTGAATTTGTAACATTTTGTATATCTGCATACAGTTGCATAGACACGTTCCTACTTTTTTTTGCTTTACACATTAAAATGGAGGAAACAAAGGAAAAAAAACATGTCACAAAGCGATAAAAATATGAACCAGTGAACCAGTGGTGGACGCTGGTCTTTCAGGAAGGGGAAGCTCAATTTCGGCCTACATCATAAAATGTGTCGGTTTATTTATACATATATTCTACCCTCCGTTCCTTTTCAAGAAAATGATCTGTGACCCTGTCGTACCAACAAGGCGTCTTTTGCAGGGATTTGACTAGTGTCCTCTCAACTCAGAAAAGAATGAAAATAAAAAAATAATTTAATAAAATGCTCACACGGATGTTTACACCAAAAGATCGCTGATTCGCTCATTTCGCTGTTAATCAAAAAAGGATTCAGCCTCAGACAGATCATCCAATCATCATGCAGAAGCTGAGCGTCCAGGCCAGCCAAGGCCAGCCCACTGCCCCATAG
>JAVSBV010000055.1:6372485-6392417 GCA_033117975.1 Parotocinclus spilosoma
ATATATTTGATCACTTATTTTTTGACATTTTAGGGGAAGCTGAGCTTCCCTTGCAGTCTTAGAGCAATCGCCACTGCAGTGAACATAAGAAGGCAGACTAATGATATGTAAATTTCCAGTTCATTTCAGTTTCCAGCACTATAGAACAGAGCAAAGTAAATGTGTTTTTTGTATTTTCCTTCTTCCAAAGATGGAGAGAGGAGTGCAGCATTGTTTCATTTGTAGTCCCAACTGTTTTCCACAGAACAGGGTTGACCTATTGAGACAGATGTGCTGCATGTCGATAACTGGCAGGCTTGTTTAGAAGCCAAAGGAGAAATGCAAAAAAGAGGAAGAAGCCCAAAAGCTCAAATATTTGTCTTGGATCTCCTTTCTTCTTTATTTATTGAAATATTAATGGCCTAGCTTGAGGCCAAATGTGTTTATGTGTGTCGTTCAGAATGCAGCCTTAAATTTTGAGTGATGCTCTTTCATTGATTGTTTTCATTGGAGTTTTCTGTCTAATTATGAGTCACTATCTTCACTTCTCCATCACCCGTCACCTCGGCACACACCACTATCTTTTCTTGATCCTTTGCAAAAAATGGAAGATATCTATCTAACTAACTTTTTGATTGGGAAAGCAGGGTGTTTGCCACTTCAAAGCACTGTTTTAATTACTGTTGTTTTGTTGGCTATAGTGGAGAGTGGGAAGAGTATGTGTGGGTTCTTGTGAGGATAATTAGTTGAAGATACAGAGGAATAAAAGCAGGAGAGTGGGGTAACAATCCTTTAAGCCTTGTTGTACTAACCATATTATCCTTGTAATCTTCATGTCAAGTTGGGCTGCCCCATTGCCCACACAACCATTTTTTAGATTTTTTTGTAGGCACAACTATGCCATAAACAGTAATGCCACCAGTAAAATAAGCAGAGTAAAAATAGATTGCTACGTGGTTTGTTTATGTTAAATTGAAATGTTGCGTACATGTTGAGAGAATGACAGTAATTCAATAAATGTAGCAGTAAGGAGGATAAATTTCATTTTGTCTTATTTTTGTATAAATTAGATTTTCACACACATTCTACAATAACATTTGATGCTGTTAAAATAAGAAATTGTTAACATTAAATTGCCTTATAGATGACTCTTCCAAATTAAAAATATATAATTACCCTGTATATATAGCATTTAAATGAAAACACAGAAGAACAAATAAAGTTTATTTAAGATGTTCAGAAAATCCAGTCAGCCAATTTATTTAAAAAACGCAAAACAAATTTAAGGGAACTGATGAAAAAGCATTCATTAAATAAGCAATTATTTTAATTGTTTTATTTTCCTTCTAAGTTGAAGTCAGCTTTGCTTTGCAGATTTTTCTTAGATGTGCTTATAACATTTGCACAGTCCTGTATTGACACCTCTGACTTAAGTTGAGTAGTTGCTGCCATGATTGAGATCATTTGGTGTAGTTAGGTGTTGCCCTTATTTAATGTTATTTTTTACATTATCACTTATTGGTCACATTGTTGTAAGTCTGGAAAAGATATTTGTCACAAATTACGCATGTTGGGCTGTTGACTAAAACACAGACACGTTACATTCTGTGCATAGTCACAGTTACTCTGTATTTGTTTCTGAGTGCTCTATTGCATACAGTATCAGAATAATGGTTACCACTCTTTGCTCGGCTTCCTCTTTCTTATGTTTACCTAGTTTTCTGTATTCCACCTATTCTGTTTAATCTGTGGTTTTGACTACATGCTATATGACTTCATTGCTTGCATGTTTTTCATTCACCTATGCTGTCATTGCCAGTCGTAACAGTTAATTTCACCACCATGGAAGAGCCATGATTGTAACTTCCAGGGGATCCAATCACCATGAACAGTCAGCTGCCATCATGGCAGATCATTATGATCAGTCAGTTCAACACTGAACATCACTTGTAACCAAGTTCACCCAGTAGGTTTTTTCATGCTGCCTTGGTCTATGTCTACTCCACCTCTTTCCAGGCCATACCTGGAAACACATAGCCTGAAAAGTTTAATTGTGGTCCTGGGGGACTACTTTGCTAACCACAAAGTCCCAAATTACCACATTGCTCTGGTCATCTCTCGGCTATCTACTTAAGCTATCACATGGGCAAAAGCAGTCTGGTCCTATAAAGTCATGGAGACCTGCAACCAGAGCAGCTTCATCTAGGTCTTCTGCACAATCCTTAAATCTCTATGCACCAGTGCCTCCTTCAGTATAAATTGTTTGGAAAGGCTTAAAAATATGAGTTCTTTGTCATATTTCTGGGTCATCATCTAGCCATCTGGTGACACTGAGGACAACAGTCTTGGAATGTCTTTAGCCCAAATTGATAAAGGTTCATAAGAGCTTCAAAAGTTCCTGGGGTTCACAAACTTTAATAAGTGGTTTATTTAAAATTTCAGTGTCATTACTGCTCTCTCAAAGCTTTTCTCAGTGGAAAGTGACATGGTCAGAGGAACCTGATTGTGTCTTCCTTCCCCTCAAGGTTACATTCTCCAGTGTGTCTGTGCTTATACGTTTGTCTCTGGCCTTTCATTAATTGCAGAGATAGATACATTAAACCTGAGACACTTCAGGACTTAGGATGAACTGTCCAAGATGTTACCTGACAAGCTATTTCCCACTGGGCTATTATACTAGGTCTCATAAATTGCTGGCCATCAAGCTTCTCCTGTTTGAAGTGTGCAACTGACTAAACGGGGCTGAGCATTGATTCATAGTATACACAGACATTAAACTTGTAATCTCTACAAAATGACATCAGCCTTCAAGTTTTTCTTCTTCTTGCCTGAACATGGTTGTCCTTGTCATTCCCCCTTTTCCCATCTGCTTGGTAAGCCTCATTGTCATTGGCACTTTTACACATATGATTACATATGACATTTGATTCTGAGTATTCTACATTGCATTCAGTATCTGGTTCATGTTAACAATTCTCTACTCTGTTTCCTAGCCCTCATTTTGTCTCAGACTTTGGATTAATTACCTGGTCTGATTGTTCTTTGGAAAGTGTGGTGGCTCAGTGGGTTGCACCTTCACCTTTAGCATCACAAAGTTTGTATTTGAAATAAAGTTACAGAAGTGCTTTATCAGTGACATATATCTGAGTCTTTTGTGTGATTTATCAACCATTAGCACGCACAACCTATTATGCTGAAGTATAAACAGACTTGTAGGGCCTTCCTGCAGTCTGCTGTTGTCCTAACCAATCAGAACTCTACCTTAGTTTAATTACCCACCTAATATGAAAAGGCTGAAATTTGTTACTCTTTCATTCTGTTACTATTCTATTACTATTTGCTAATTTAACTCTTCACAAGAACATTCCAATAGATAGACAGATTAAACGCAACAAAAGTATTGTGATTTTCTGAAATAAAAAGTTTATTTAATTGCTCTATATAATTGTCATGTAATTGTTTGTTTCTGACAATCTTATGCCCTGAAAGTTGGTTACTGCTAAAATCTATAAATACATCCTCTAGCAACCATGTGACATGCTGCTTTTTGAATCTGCTGATATAAATTCTTGATCAGTATGATGCTCTCCTGGCGTTTCCACAAACCAGTGGCAATGGCCATGAGGGTCCCTGCAGGTGGTCAGCTGAGCAACACAGCTTAGGGAAAGACAGTGAGAGCTACATTTCTGGGACCTCTTGGGAGAGGGGGTTATTGCCAAGACAGGGGGGCCACAGGGGAGTGCTCTGGACCCCAGCTGGTGCAGTACGGGGTGTCATTGTGCTCCATGGCCTCCTCTTCACTATATGCTAACAGGATTAGCGCATGAACGACACCCACTCCTCACAGATTTGGACTGATCCTACAATGTCTCGTCTGACCAGGGCTTTAAGGAGGTTCTCATCCTGCTTTGATAGGCCATAATCATGCCCCTGAGGGAGCTCAGGGAAAAAAGATCAGCTCTTCCTTCTTCATCATCATATTCTTCAACTTTTCCACTTTGAATGGATGAAGAGAGGTTTGAAATATTGAGAACAAACCAAGGTCAAATTGGTTCTTTAGGAATATTACAAATAAATACAATATTCAACTGGAAGATTTTGTGCCATACTTACAATTGTGGGATGCACCACCACAAATTTTACCATTATCAATGCACCATTAAATCAACACTCTAAGTATCTGCTGATTCTCCATACTACTGGTAAATCTACTTCCTACATGATGTTGTTATCAAGGTATGTGAATCATATACATTACATGGGTAGTCTTTAGGATTTCCGCTATGTTTCCACTTGCAAGGTCCATGATGTATCATTTAACACCACACAATAAAGGCATACACTATGCAATGGAATGGATCAATCAAATCCTACAACACCAAATCAGAAAGATGTGGGAGAGTAAGTAAAATGCATTTTAAATGGGTGCTGTGTGCTGTAGATTAAAAACCAAAAGAACCACCAAGACTGTGATCAGCAAAAGCCAAGGTCTATTACTTTTCAAGGTGTATCATTATCATTTTTGCTTTGGTCTCTTACACCTCTGTGATGGTAGCATTAATGCAGAAAATTACATGTAGTGCTCCATAAGTCAAGACGACATCCTTTCCAGGGGCTTCCATGTATGTACACATGCTGCACTCGTTACAAAGGCATGAATGTGGGAGGAGAGGGTACGGATACTGGACTGACCTGTCTGCAGTCCTGATCTGTACCAAATAGATAATATGTGGAGAGATGTGACAAGGACAATCCCATACTGTTGCTCACATTAAGGCATTTTTTAAATTGTAAATATTTATTAACAAATTAAACCAAGTTGACTGAACACAACATTAATTATCTTGGGATCATAATGTCTAGTAAAATAAAAGGCAAAGTAAATGTAAGACACTGCATTTTTTTTTACTTGCATTTCCCTGCTTTTACTGATTTGGGGTTGTATACCATTTGATTCTTTGTTATTATTTTGTAATATTATTTTTGACTTATATCATTTATATATATAAGCATAAATGACATAATATATATAGCATAATATAATTTAAGCATAAAAAGTTAGTGTTTATTTGTAACTGAGTAGGTTTATCACAATTTAGCATCTATTTTGTTATGAAAATATATAACCTTTCTTGAGATCTACAGACAAAATGGTTTAAATAGCAACTTCTCCAGCTACAAGTCTCCTAGAGTAAAATAGATATCAGTTTTCTTGACAGATACAAGGCGTATGTGTCTAAAGGTATGAGCTCTGTGTCTACCTTTTTGTAAAAGTTCTAAATAACAATTTCATAAATGATCTGGGACGGTAACTCAGGGCTCTTGTCTACTGGTGTAGCTGCACTGGTAGTCCACCTGGAGGCATAGCACTCATACCTGCCAGTGCATGGTACAGCAGAACACCGCTCTCATTACAGCAACAATGAAATAATTATGAATGCTGCGGCGAGACTTCATCAGAGGAATATCTTGTGTATTATTTATTCAGTCCCCTGGTTCAGGGAGAACACATATAAACTTCTAGCCACTCTATTTCCCAAGCACATACTCTCCCGTCTCCCTTTCAAAGCGGTGGCTTGCTCTCGCAAGCTTTTTCTCTGTGCCTTTCTAGGCCTTTGAATATTTTGCCTGAACATTCACTTAGATATGCCATGGATGGTCCTGACTTTCTCAAAGGACATATGGAGTTTGCGCTTTCACCTTCTGGATGGCATTCATGCTCCAGTATTTATTGGTCTGATGGATTCTTGACTACAGGAAGTTATGAATGTGGAGGTTCCGCTAAGGATATGGGACAATTCCTAGGTCTTGCTGAAGATCACAAGGTCAAGACATTAAAGATGGGGCCTCCAAATCAAATGTCAGCCGTACTGGTGCACAACAGGTGAGTCGTTTTGGGACATCTAAGTGTTATCACAGTCAGTGATAACACAAACCTATCACTAAATACTATTAAAATAATATGGATTATATGCTAAGTACCAGTCTGAATCATATTAGGATGGTTAAAGAAAAATAAATAAATGAATGAGGGGTTAACAGAAAGTGCTCATTGCCGAACCATTAATAATGCAGGGCTTGCCTGGCAACGCCTTTACTGATGCATGGCAACGAAAAGCACTGCAATGACTGTGGTCAGGGAAAGTGGGAGCTAAGGGTGGGGTACAGGTACCCTGCTCTTCTCCTAGTTGTCTTTCACATCTTCTTATCTAATCTGGGTTTGCCAGAGGTATTCAGTATGGAGCAGATGCACCTCAGCAGAAAAGGCCTTTGTTACTTTCGATAGATTACATCCCAAGAAGCTTCAGTCAGCACTGTTTTGAGACCTTCAATTCAGATATTCTGTTATAATTTCTACAATTTACAGTTTTAAGTTATACATGAGGTCATTTTAATTCGTGGCATGCAAGTTGATGAAAGCTAAGTATGTGGATGCTCTATAGGGAAGTTGTAATGCTAGGGTTTGATATCCTCCTTGGGTAAATACTGATTTGTGTGATGATTATAAAAATACAGCCTTTTTGACAATCTTTTGTATCTGTTCCTTGGAGCGTGCTCTGATTACTTGTAGATATCTGTTTAGCAAGCAGTTGAATGTTTCAGTTGGCTATTATCAGTCACCATGTCGACTGACATGGATTTAGTTCCTTTTTTTATTACTTGATATGCTAGTAAAAAAATAATTAACACCAATGTCTGCCTGGTGATTACACAGAATGTGTTAAAGCTATTTTTTCAACTTAGTGAATTTCAGAGGTCTGTTTTTCAAAGAAGCTCTAGAATCCAGTCATGGGCACTGTTCAATAAAACTAAGGACTGTTCAACTGACACATGCACTTAAAAGATTAATAACTTCACATACACTGATTTGTTCCTGTGAATTATTAACCACCACCTCATTATAAATTATTTAAATATTAAATTTTGTATATGTTCCTCTCCTTAAATATACTCAACCAATTTCTCATTTAATTTCTATACATTTGGGGCTTATTTGTGACCCTGTCTCTTTGTGGTAGAGTTGAGAGGGTATTGGTAGCTTTGCTCTCTCTTTTTCTTCCAAAAACATGATTAATACTTCATGGCAAGGCAATGGAATACCATGCACCAATAGGTAGCTCTAAAAGGATATGATAGGACTGAGAACAGTGCACTTATTGTTTATTGTTGTTCAGAATTCCTGTATAATGCTCTAAGAATTTTTACATCAAGGAAACTACAAACTGAGATATAAGGGTATGAAAAAGGCTGATTTTTCAGTTTGAAGTTGAAGACAGAGAATTGTGTAAATACATGTGTAACGATTTAACAGTTTTATTGAGTGACAGAGACATGGCAAGAGTTGGAAAAACAGGCAGTCTAGAGACATGAGACATGGGTCTACTACTACTAAAGGAATAGACAGAACAGAAACAGAAACAGAACAGAAATCAAATGAACAGAAGGAGAACAGTTAATGATGAAGGCTGCCAAACACACCGGATATCCTAACTAAGTAACCAGAGATACTGAACTAACACTAACACACACACATACAAAAACATGTTACACAAGAAACACAAATATGATGATAGATCTCAGGAACACAGAGAATATACCAACCAAGCTAATAAACACAAATAGTACTGGAAAAAGGTAACAAACAGAGTACTAGAGAGACAATGTCTCAGATTGCTCAGAGGGTATTGTGGGTGCTGCAGGCTGGTTCAGGTAGGGATAGGTATGCTCATGATCATTTAGAGATCAATGAAAAAGCCCATCAAGAATTTGTAATAAAAGTACGTAAAGAATCCTCAGACTGTGAGAAATAAGATTTTCTGGTCTGATGAAACCAGGATTGAAGTGGAGTGAAATTGGACTGAAAGTAAAAAATATGGAAGTTTCTCCCATCTACAGACAGGTTCTTTGATGCTCACCCAGAGTGACCACTGGGTCTTCTTTTACCAAAACTCTTCTCCACCTAATACATAGTTTGACACTCAAGATGAGAACTTCTTCCATTTAAGAATTATGGAGAACTCTGCCACCCACACAATCCCGTCTCTGAGCTCTACAGGCAGTTTTCTCTTTTTAAAGGCTTGTTTTTCTTGCTGTCATATGCATTATTAGCTGGTTGACCTTATACAGACAGGTGTGTGTCTTTCAATATCATGTCCAATCGACTGATATATTTATATATATATATATATATATATATATATATATATATAGTGTATAGTGTGTGTGTGCGTGCGTATATTCAGTATACAGTACATATACATACGAAAAGAGAACTGGGTACAGATGTTCCACAACTGTCAGGAAGGGCTTGGTCGTGATGTGATGTGGCCTTTTTCCAGTTATGGCATAAACTTAAACAACTTAAAGTTTTCAAGCAATAAACTCACGCTAGTTTTTGATAAAAAATAAAGCATGTTTTTCCCTTAGGACGATGTAAGAATATTTTAGTCCAAACATTTGTGTATGTAAATGTTCAAGCATTGGTATTAAACTGAACACCACAAGACCCACCTGTTATTATTCTATAGTTACAGCTTGCATTATTTCTCCATACCAAATTGCCATGTTTTTCCTGTTCCTTTAGGTTAGCACAACAGTTATCACTGCTCTTCATTCTGGACTAAAATAATTAAATTACAACTAGATCTTGCCGATCTAGAAAATAATAATACAAACTAAGATTATTGACACACACTGTCTTTTGGCACTCTCTTTCTCTCCCTCTCTCTCTCTCCCTCTACCTCTAAGAGCTGCCTGGGGGCATGAGAGCAGCGATAGCGAAGGTGGGTGGGTGGGGGGGTCTGTTAAGAGCTGTCATTTAAATGTTTGCAGAGAGAGAGGATGGGAGCAGGAGGAGGAGTAGATAGAAAGGCAGGGCAGAGTGACTGAGTAAAGGGGCATGGAGGGAGGGGGACAGTCTCTTTAATGTGCTTCTGATCTCCAGCACCAGTCCACAGCTGCTGCAGCAGCAGGCTCTCCTGCTTAGCCATATGTTGCCTGCGCTGCTCCAATTATCCTCCCAAGAGCTAGGGCCCACTCGCAGCCTGTGTGGCTGGCCCGCCAGGGTCGGCTACTATTTCAGTGTGGATCTCACTGCTGTCACCGCATTTGCACCCTACACATCTCGCGCGCACACACACACACACACACACACATACTCACAGGCTATCAATCTCCCTGCCACACAAAGTCACACATACATTCAGAAGTTGCTCAGAAGCAACTTTTTTTTATCTAAGGTAAAAAGCTGCAATGTTTTTGGCCAAAGTAGTTGTTGCATCATTTAAGCATTGTATGCATTATAGTATTGTAATACTTCCATTCTAATATACTGAACAAGCATAACAGTACTGAGCTGATAGTGATGTACTCCAAGTAACAAGTTCACATAAATTATGCCTGCAATTCTGGTAGTAAAATGACAAGTCAGTGTAAGGCCAGCATATTAAGCAAGCATTAGCTTGAATGCATTATTCTGGCATTCCTATTATCATTTGAGTGTCTCATTAAATTAGAATATATTACCAGGGCAAGGTATGATTGATTTGCTGCACTTATTAGTCTTAATTAGACAGCTTCAAGATTGTAAGATGGGAATATCACTTTCAGTATATCAGTTATAATCTAGTGTTGAGCTGAATAATTTTCTGCTTTGAAAGATCAAATGTAACAGCAATGATCTGATTTCTCTTCAAAATGTAGATGGTCTGTCATCACAGGGCTGCAGAACCACTAATTATTTTCGCCACTCTGCACATACAGTTCCAGTGCAAAATGGGAACAGGGCCATTCAGCGAGTGTTAGCATCTCAACTTAAATACAGCCCCAGCTGGGAATTATTTCAGCGCCACAACAGGTGAAAATGATTTTCACTTAGAATCTAACATAGGGCTTTTTAAGGTGTGTTTCCTGTAAATGGGGCAATCCCTATGGACCCCAGTTTACCCCATTTCCCTTAGTGGCCCATCTCCTGGGTAACTATGGCCTCTCCATGCCTCTGTTTACTAAACTTTCCATGTGTGAAATATTTATTAGAGCTGGGAGGTAAGTTGAACTCAGGAGAGAGTGAGACAGATCTTAGGGGTGACAGGTAGAGAGAAAGCTTATAGCAAGGAGTGTTAGGTTTCTGTTTTGGTGTGCTTGTTTGTCTCTTTCTCAAAAAGTGCTATGTTCAGCACTTAGGGAATAAGCTTAGTCTTACTGATGAAAAGGCTTTTATTCAAAGTTTCTTACAACAGTCGGTAAAAACAGAATATCTAGACTCCCTCATGTTCACTGACAACAGTATATGCACCAGCACTCAATGTCAGCAGCAGGTTACGGGGTCACAGTGTCCCAAATGTTCTGTAATCCAAGATGAAGAGCAAGCAAAGAGGGGTCGTAGGTCACAGAGCCTCAGAGACATCAAGCATTTCATTCCTGTGCCACGGTTCCATTTTCTGTTAATGTTCACATTTCTTATTCTCCAATTTCCCTCATTTTCTACCAAATTAATCCACCAGGAGAAGGATCTAATAAGTGCATTTCATTTTATCCTTCATGAAAACAAAATCCCTCCCTTCAGTTACTTGCTGCAATTGCATTGGACAAAAAAAGAGGAAGTAAACCAAGCTGGCACCTCATGAATCTTTAACCGGGCGTTTGTTTTGTCTTATGAATGTAATTAATGCATAATTAATATTTAAAGATTGCCTCATTTATCAGATTTAACCACTTTACCCGTTCACCACAACTGGCTCGATGTCATAAAGCAGAGACAGAACAAACAGTAGGGAGACGTTTTGGAATCAGCCAGAGATCTGAGGCCTAATGAGCGAGGTTCTTAATTAGTGGCAGAATGCAGCGGTTTCTTTTGTCAGCTGCAGATTCCCTTGGACCGCCAGCAAACAGGTCACTAGGCCAGACCTCTATTGTGGTTATGAGCCCATCACAGAAGGAGCCAGATCTCTTTTGGTCCTGTCTTCCTTTCACAGTGTGATCATATTGAGAAATAGGACATATTGTCTTCTTTTCATAGTAGCTCTCACAAACTCAACTTTATTTATGTAGTGTGTTTGAACATAAACAATGTAGAAACAAATGAAGAAAGTATAGTCAAATAAACAAGAAAGCAAAACACACCAAATAATTAATTACTTGAAATGATAATATAAAGCAGAGTAGTATGATAAATTAAATTAATAAAAAATAATATAAATGTATAATACATTGAAACTGTATGTATATAATACACACATTTCCTTAATTTTTTGAGCAGTATATTATTATATATATTATATATATAAGGTAATTTAAGGCATTGTCTTAATTAAAAGACAATGTTTTAGCCTAAATTTTAAATGTAATTGCAGCTATTAAAAGTAATTAGCAATTTTTACCTGCATGAAATATATCAATAAAAATACAGTACATGATTCTTAGAATTTTGTGCATTTTGAGAGCATAACAAAATAAACCAATGTGCAATAATAATAAATATCACAATATATTATGATTCGGCAACACAAAAAACATTACCTTTTATATAATCACATTATAGTAAGTCTTCAAGTGGCCTGTTGGTTTTATAAAACAGCAACAAAAAGCAATTTCATTAAATACATTTTTAAAGTGTTTAACAAATAAATCTATTATTAAAAGCAATCTTAATAAATGATTATTCTGCAGTGCAATGTAGTCCTTGCCTTGAAAGTTCCTAGCTAGAGCCAACAACCTGATGAAACCAAAATTTGTTTTGTTTCCACAGTTAATTCAAGAAAACCAATCCAAGTGCAAAACTTCATATTTGTAGTGTGCTGTTACTGACACATTTCCCAGTTTAATATGCTTGAAATCCTGGCTAATTAATGCAATTATAAAAAAGTCATGTGCAAGTAAAGTTTATCTGAAGTTTTAGAGAGACTTGGAAATTTCAAAATGTTTTTTTTAAAATCTTTTGCAAGAAGCTTTGTTGATGATGGTGATTCTAAGGTGATAACCCAGCAATGCGGTGTCCAGGTTCAGATGTACTGTATATACAGTAGGGAAAATAAGTATTTAATACACTGCCGATTTTGCATGTTTTCCCATCTACGAATAATTTCCCATCTACAAGAGATCTGTAATTTTTATTATAGGTACACTCCAACTGTGAGAAACAGAATATTAAAAATAAATCAAAATGTAAATAAATTAATTTGCATTTTATTGCATAAAAAAATATTTTCTCACCTACCAACCAGCAAGAATTCTGGCTCTCACAGACCAGTTTGTTTTTCTTCAAGAAGCCCATTTAGTCTGCACTCTGCACTCATTACCTGTATTAATTGCACCTGTTTGAACTCGTTACCTGTATAAGAGACACCTGTCCATACACTCAGTTAATCACACTCCAACCTCTCCACCATGCAAAAGACCAACAACCTGTCTAAGAACATCAGGGACAAACTTGTAGACCTGTAGACCTTATCATTGTTCCTTAAGTTGGGACTTAGTATAGGGTTCTCTGTGTCAGTATATCATCACTGACCTCAGCAGTGACACAGAGACCTCTTCAGAGTTTTACCTTTCCAAACCATTGCATACTAGTTTGCCAGTTAATTCAGCATCCACTGTCTGCGCTTTAGTTTTCACTGTTTTGAAATGGTACTGTGGTTTATAAACAGTGACAATGACATTCGTCTGGAATTCAATCAGCATGCTCAATTCCCGTGATGAGGCAGAGAAGTCTTTGAATATGACCCAGTTTGTGATTTCTTATACATTTGTAATACTGACTGAATTTTATTTATAGTTTTTTTTATTAATATCTTTTCCAAGTAATGCACAAAGATACAAGATTTTGTCACATTCAAGAGAATGCTGATAGCAACACAAAATAATTTTTTATCCACACGGCAGCACACTTTGACTTGTGGCAAACTGTTAGACAGAAATGGTGTTATGAATTTTTCATGACAAGCACAGTAAAGAGAGAAAACAGAGAAAAAAAATCTTCTGTACTTAAAAGTACCAAAGTACTAGATTTTTGCACTCTTTCTCTTGCTCTCCGTCTCTCTCGCACACACGCGCTCTTTCTCCCTTGCCTGAGTTTGTTTTCAGGAACTGGAGCCAGCAGATATTACTATATGACACTTATTGAAAAAAACAGTTAAAACCATTGGATGCCACAGTCATTACTCATCAAGAACTGAGTAGGTGGAAAAACAAGCCAGACTGTAATATAATTGACTCATGGCACTAACTACAGTCATCCTGGCAGCATTTGTTTTCAAATCAAACTAAATGTGCAGGTTCTCTGATACATACAACATAAACCTTTGCTCTGATAAACTTAGTTATTTGAAACAAAATATGATTTAAACTTTACACATGGACAGTTAACCCTGCTAAAAATATGGATATGTTGTGGTTTGAATGGTCGCATTCTGGTTAACCACCAGTACCTTACAAGTTCCATGTTTTATGTTGCTCCATGCTGGTTAGTTCTAGGCTGATATTTACCTGGTCAACTCATATGGTCTTTCAGGTACAGCTGTTTAATCAGCATATTGTCCAAAATATAGTATGTGGTGCTGTTTTGTAGTAAGGCATGTAAGTGCGGGGCAGCTCTGTACTGTCACCTCACGGAAAGATGGTCTTGGATTTGATTTCAGGTGGAGCGGTCTGGGTCTTTTCTAGAATTAAAGTGACCCTGGTGTGTGGATCTGTCATACAATGGATTGCTGCCCTGTCTGGAGTTTTTGTCTTTGTGAAAATACAGGGCATTACATATTACATAATGAAAGACCTTATAGTTCTTAGCAGTCTTTGAAATATCTTTGTTAGTCACTGTTTTAAGTAGTGCTCTATACTTCAGTTACTGTATCTCACTTTATTTTCAAGCATTTGTGATTCACATAACCTCTAGTCCATTGCTGAACTTACTGATGCACTAATGCCCATCTTATTGTGGATATCAGCAGTTCTGAGGCCATTAAGAGAAACTACACTTACAGTCATCTGAAGCTTGTAGGCTAGGAAAGGCCTCTATTTACTGGCTGGGGGTTGCAGAGAACATATTGCTAAAGCGATTCTGCTCTGGTGAATATAGGCCACAGTATTTCTTGTGTGAAGTGAATAATTTGATTTAGCAGTGTTAGCTTCCACTGTTGACAAGCTAATGCTGTGGTTATAAGTGTATAAAACAGTCATGGTTCCATTATAAACAAATATTAAATCTTTTTAAATCATTGTTCCTTATCGTAAATTACTTTTACTGACATTAAGATTGTGTATTTATTCTTTTATTAAATGTTTATATAAACTTCATAAAAGACAATATGCGAGTGAATATGTTTGAAAGCATGAAATATTACTGGGCAGAGTGTCTCACTGCCCAATAAATAGCTGTTGGTTTCAGTGGAAAATCCATCTGTCATGGGTAAATGCAGCCCAGTGGTTCAGAATCAAGTCCTTTTGCTGAACTCTTTTTTATTTACTTTCATATTTGAGAATAGAACCAGCTATTTACATTTATGTCATTTAGCATATGCCCTTAGCCAGAGCAACTTTTCATACAGTCTTACAGTCCAAGTAATTGTGTATTAAGTGACTTGCTTAAGTGACCCATAGCTTGGCAGAGATGGGATTTAAACCTTTTGGACCATCCAGTTCATAGTCCAGTGCCTTAACCACTAGGTCACCACAGTCCCTATGCTGTGCTATACAGAATAAGATAGCATGGATGCACCCACTGCTTTCATGTATCATGCACTAGCTTCTGAAAAGCAGCCAACTCATAGTACTGCTGATTTTAACATAGTTATGATTGATAAGACCTCAAAGCTATAGCATCGATATGTCAAGTTGATTTATAAGTGAAGCAGATAAAGCAAGCCTGGAAATATCTTTATTTGATCCTTACCTGTACTGACATCAAAATAATATATAATTGAAACTAATGTGTTGGCTAGCCAATAAGATTGACCTAAGTTATTTGTACCAAATCTGATACATTTATCTACTGAATATTATAATTACAAGTAGGCCTGTAGACCATGTCATTTATTCAATATTTTAATATTTGTTAATATGGTACCAATGTATATTTACTTTATCAAGGTAATGCTGGGTAATGCTAGTTTCTGTCCCATTCCAGCTTCTTCATCCTGTCCAATCCTCTTTTTAAACCAGGTTAGTCATGTTACTGTTTGTCTGTTTGTGTTTGTCTTCCCAGGGAATTCCCCATCCATCCAGCCTCTGGAATTCCTTGACTTTTGGGGGAGGGGACAGTAGCATACTTTGGTCCAAACCAGGGGTGCCCCGCATGGCAACTATTATTGGCTGTCCCCACCACCAGTCATCTGCTGTAGTTTTATTGAAGAACTAAGAATTGTTCAAGTTTAATATTTTCCCATTGCTGGCTGACCAACTATAACAAAGCATTTCTCTTTGAACTAAAAGAGTGTATAACATATTTTGCACCAGAAATACTTACAGTGCTTTCTTTAAGTAATAGTTTATTAATTTACTGATTCACTGATTTCAGTCTTGCACAGCATGCAATATGTAAAAGCCTAGGTGTTGCTTTCTTACTCGTAACAAGAACATTTGGCTCAAAATGAGACCTTGCACACACACGCATGCACGATTGTGCTGGTGTTGATCAGAGGCTGTAGGCATGTTTACAGACAGACAGAGGAAATGAATAAATGATGTTGCTGATGTATAATGAATATTCCAGCTTCGTTACATATTCTTACAATCATAAGGGCTTTCCAGAGGGCAGTGGTGTAGACCTGGTATATTCTTTTTGAGCGTCAACATGCCAATGTCTTTGGCTTACTCTTAAAAAGTGTTGTAGCGTAGTGTAGAGTGTGTGTGTGTGTGTGTGTGTGTGTCTGTCTGTCTGTCTGTCTAGTAATGGTTATAATATGACTTATGGTTTAGAGGTTGGGATGTATATTTGTTTAGCAGGAATATGGGAAGTACATGGTTCTCCAAATAATTCCCAGCTCTTTGTGGGTTTTTTCTGACACTATGGTATTTGGTTTGATTTGATAGCAAAGCAAATTCATACTTTTACAGCAAATAAATATTAAATATTAGTCTTCAATCACATCCGGTATTTAATTTACTGCTTAATAAGAACTTTGTATCATGCATAAAATATCTGTTTCTTGTGTAATTCTGCATATCTAATTGTTCAGAATTTCACCATCATCCGTAGTTTTTTTGTTCCAAAATACTCCCAGTATAATATATAATTGTCAGGGTTCCTACCTTGAGCGCACGAACCTCTCGCTCCCGTCCGCCATTACGGGGCACACTCGACAATCGCGTTCGCCAACGGGCGGCCACACGGGGACGCGTTTCAAGCCCGTACGGAAACGATCCTCCTCGGTTCCGTTCAAACCCGGCCCCGAGCCGGTCTCACTCACCTGAACCCATGCAATTGGGCGGGACAGGCTCGACTAGGTCCGCCAAGGGGGGCGGTCCGTTAAACTAAAGGCGTGTCACCAGGAAGGGGCCCCGGTGTCACGCGTCCCGCTTGCCCCCCATCATGGTCTCCTCATTGAAGCCTCATTAGCCTGGCGTGACGGCACCACTAAAGTGCAGGTCTGCATTGACTCGGGGTCTGCCTCCAACTTTATGGACAGGGGTCTGGCTCATCGTCTCGGGATCCCCTTGGACCGACTGTCGGCTCCCATAACCGTCTGTGGGGTCGATGGCCGCCGGCTCCAAGGAGGTCCCATTACCAATCAGACCTGCCCCGTCCTCCTCACTGTGGCTGGACACCAGGAACACCTCGCGTTCCTCATTACCCAGGCCCCCCAAATGCAGGTGGTCTTGGGCCATCCCTGGCTCAAGATCCACAATCCGACCATCGACTGGTCTTCAGGGTCCATCTATGGGTGGTCCATCTCGTGCGAGTCGGCATGCCTACTTGGGGAGCGCACCCCGTCTCCTGTCTCTTTCAGTGAGCCTCTCGGGGATCTCTCCCGGGTCCCTCCCCAATATCATGACCTAGCCGCGGTCTTTAGTGAATCCAGGGCCCAGTCGTTACCCCCGCACCGAACCTTTGACTGCGCCATTAACCTTGCCCCAGGCACCACGCCTCCCAGAGGGCACCTCTTCTCCCTTTCGGAACCCGAACGCAGGGCCATGGAGAAGTACATCGGGGAGTCTCTTCGACAGGGCTTTATCCGCCCATCCTCCTCTCCGGCCGGGGCCGGTTTCTTTTTTGTGAGCAAGAAAGACGGCTCCCTACGGCCGTGTATCGATTACCGGGGCCTTAACGCCATTACTATTAAAGATCGTTACCCCCTACCCCTGATGTCCACGGCCTTTGAGTCCCTCCAACGGGCGCGCGTGTTCACCAAGCTCGACTTGCGGAACGCATACAATCTCATCCGCATCCGGAAGGGAGATGAGTGGAAGACGGCCTTCATCACACCTAACGGGCATTACGAATACCGGGTCATGCCCTTCGGCCTGATGAATGCCCCGGCCGTCTTTCAGCGTTACCTCAACGAGGTGCTCCGGGAGGCATTAGATAGGTATGCGTACGTGTACCTGGATGACATTTTAATCTTTAGCCCCAACACAGAAAGTCACACCAGGCACGTGCGACGGGTTCTCCAGCTACTACTACAGCATCGACTCTACGTCAAGCTGGAGAAGTCCACCTTCCACGTTCCCGAGGTGTCATTTCTGGGGTTCGTGGTTTCCCAGGGACTGCTCCGTATGGACCAGAGCAAGGTCGAAGCAGTCAAAACTTGGCCAGTCCCTACCTCGAAGCGGCAGGTACAGAGGTTCCTGGGCTTCGCCAACTTTTTCCGGAGATTCATCCGAGGTTTCAGCTCTGTAGCCGCACCTCTGATGACACTAACCGGTAAGGTACCCTTCCGGTGGTCCAGCGAAGCCCAGGCCGCCTTTAACCAGCTGCGGGGACTACTCGCTAGCGCCCCTGTGCTACGCTTACCCGACCCCGATGAGCCATTTATCGTTGAAGTGGACGCCTCCGAGGTCGGGGTCGGGGCTGTCCTGTCCCAAAGACTGCTACCTGATAGAAGCATGCACCCCTGCGCCTTTTTCTCTCACCGACTGACGCCAGCTGAACGCAACTACCCGGTGGGAGATAAAGAACTCCTGGCCGTTAAGTTGGCCTTGGAGGAGTGGCGCCACTGGCTAGAGGGGGCCCGGCATCCATTCCTGGTCTGGACCGACCATAAAAACCTGGCCTACATTCAGCAGGCCAAAAGGCTTAATGCCCGACAGGCTCGATGGTCGCTGTTTTTTGAGCGCTTCCAGTTCTCCCTGTCCTACCGTCCGGGTTCCAAGAACGTGAAGCCGGATGCCCTCTCGCGCCTTTGGGAGCCCGAAGGTACTCCTGTCCACCCGGAACCCATCGTGCCACCTGACCAGATCCTAGCTCCCCTGACTTGGGGAATAACTCGGACGGTCACACGAGCCCAAGCAACTGAGCCCGATCCTGGAGGCGGCCCTCCGGGCAGACTCTTTGTGCCATCATCGGTACGCGACCAGGTCCTGCAATGGGGGCATTCCACCCAGCTAGCCGCTCATCCCGGTATTGCCAAAACTCGGGAGTTCATACAGCGGCAATTCTGGTGGCCCAAGATAGCGGCAGACTGTCGAGCCTTCGTCCGCTCGTGCCACATCTGCGCCACCAACAAAAGCAGCCGGGAACGCCCCCAGGGCTTGTTACAGCCACTCCCCGTTCCCTCACGGCCCTGGTCGCACCTGACTATGGACTTTGTCACGGGTCTGCCTCGGTCCAAGGGCTTTACCGCTGTGCTGGTTATTGTGGACCGTTTTACCAAGGCCGCCCGATTCATCCCCATGGCCAAACTACCGACAGCCTTGGAGACAGCTCAGGTGGTACTCCAGCACGTGGCTCGCTTTTACGGGATCCCATCAGACATTGTGTCTGACCGGGGACCTCAGTTCGCCAGCCGGGTCTGGCAAGCTTTCTGCCGCGCCATCGGGTCCACGGCCAGCCTCACCTCAGGACACCACCCTGAGTCCAATGGCCAGTCAGAGCGGGTCATCCAGGACCTCAGCCAGATGCTGAGGTGCCTGACAGCCGGCAGTCCTGCCGCATGGGCCGATAAGCTGCTGTGGGCCGAGTTCGCTCACAACACCATGCAACACTCGGCTCACGGCAAGTCCCCGTTCGAGGCCCAGTTCGGCTACCCCCCCCTCTTCCCGGAACGAGAACCCGAGATTGAGGTGGCTTCGGTGGCGCAGCATGTGCGCCGCTGCCGCACGGCTTGGCAAAACACCGTGCGGCTTCTCAAAGCTACCCAACGGAAGACCAAGCGTCAGGCGGACCGCAAACCTTCCACGTCTCGCGGCTGCGTCCCTTCGCTTGCGGCAATCCCGCTTAACCACCAGCTCCAAGACAGATTCAGGGTGCCCCAGCCTATACAGTCCGCCAATTGCTGGACAGCAGACAGGTTCAGGGAAGTACCCAGTACCTGGTTGACTGGGAGGGCTATGGACCAGAGGAACGCTCATGGGTCCCCGCCCGCCATATCTTGGACCCCACCCTGATCCAAGAATTCCGGGCCAATCGTTCCGCCGGACTGGGTCCCTCAGGAGCGGGCCCTAGAGGGGGGGGGTACTGTCAGGGTTCCTACCTTGCGCGCACGAACCTCTCGCTCCCGTCCGCCATTACGGGGCAAGGTTCGTGAGCCGGCTTTATCGTCGCGTCGGCTAATGACGTGATGGCGATCACCTGGAACTTATATTATTTAAGAACCGTTCCCAGGTGGCTCGGCGTCACGTCGTCTCCATTTTTTCGGCCACTCATTGCCAAAGTAGACGCTCGCGACGATCGCTCGTATTTATATCCGCCCCGTTGGGTTTAACTATTCCTTTTAGAATAGAAGGTTACATCCCGGGGCATTTAAAGCCGACGGATGCGTACTAGGGAAACCTAGGAGGTGTGTAGCTTCGTAGGGCGAAGTT
>JAVSBV010000055.1:6392888-6408414 GCA_033117975.1 Parotocinclus spilosoma
GAGAGAGATAGAGAGAGAGAGAGAGAGAGAAAGAGAGCGAGAAAGAGAGAGAGAGGGAGATTCTACACACACACATACATTGTCGGAAACATTTCTATGCCATGTCTTCTTTCCTTTTTATCAAAGTATGTTGAAAACCCAAAGGCCAGCCCAAGTTGTTGCACCTGTGAATGGCAGTTTCAGATTAACTTCCTGCAGCAGAGCTTTAACACAAGGTAAAGAGAGTGTGTTCCGATCAACGCTTTACTGCCCTTGTGTCATTTCATCACTCCAAGCCCAAGAGATCCCAACACAATAAACTTGTCAGCTTTAAAGAAATTACTGCAACCAAACTTATTTTCTCTCACACAGAGGCAGATTGGCTGACATTGGATCTTTTATAAGACCGGGGGAGGTCACAGCAACTGCTCTAGCTTGGCTTGGAATTAAGGTTATGCGTTGCACTTGATATATGGGCTAAGAGGGGAACAAGGTCTCATTTGAGCTCTTGATTAAGGTACACTGCGAAGATTGATTGCGATAAATTATGATTGCATTTGGCATGCAACAAATCATAATCCCTCCCGAGTGGTATGTTGTGATTTTAAAGGACAATTATTTTCCCATTATAGCCAAAGGGGAAAGCTAAGAATCACAGCTGGAATAATACTCAAGAATTAGTACATTATATTTGAATTTTAAGTGTAATAGAGTTAGTCATTGTGCATTATGATAAATGTGATCTAACTTGTCTAAAGGTTATTAACTATAACCATGTTGTGGGATGAATCTTAATTTTTGGAACCTGAAACAGGCTATACACCTGTCTGGGTAAATTAAATGCCAGAGATATTGTAGTACAAGTATTATAATGCAGGTTATAAGAGTAAAATATTTTACTATAACATGTTAAAAAAAAAATATTGATAAGTTATTTAAAATTACATTAAATAATGTAACCATTTTAATCTTGTTTTTTTCCCACTAATTTCATTGCAATACTCTTTTTAGTAGGCTTAGCATATCCATTCAAATAATAGGAAATTTACAAAATTGTTCACACTCTTAACATGGTAACACACCACTCAAGCATTCAAGATCTTCACTCCTCTCAAGAGACTGCCACCAAAACATCGTTCTATAAAGGAAAGCTTAAAGAATCTGCCGCTGGCCTACAGAAACTCATACAATCTCTTCATCACTCCTCAGTCCTCCTTGTCCTCCTCCCTAACTGCCAAAGGCTTTTCCACCAACTTTGATTAGAAGATAAACAAGATTATTTTTCATTTGCCACTTTTCCCACTGCAGATATACAACCTCTCAGCACCCTATCATGATTATCTCTTATTTTTACATATTCATACATCACCAGTGTTCCAAAATGTTCCAAACAATTACTATGAACATTCTTCCTTTGTCATTGCCTCTTAACATCTGGTTATTGTTGCAACAAGACCAGTGTAGTTTCTAATTTAAAGAAGCCTACGCTTAGGCCTGTTGCCCTAGGCTTGCTCAATTTGAATTGGCCTTTCAAGATAATATAATGTTGTGAAGCTGCTTTGAGACGATACTTAATTGTAAAAAGCACTATATAAATAACTTTGACTCTGAATTGACTTAACATCTTAGGCATCATTTAATCTGTCTACAATAAGATGTCCACCACTGACTTTTTGAATGTATAACAAAAGTCTTTGACATGGTCAACCTCATGACTCTCCTTTAAATACTCTACAACCTTGAAATCACAAGCTCAGCCTGGTAGTGTCTTGCTTCCTACCTGGAGGGTCAATCATATCAGGTATCATGCAGACGATCCAGCATGTGAACTCTGACCAAGGCGCAGGACTAAAACCTTTTCTTTTCCCCCTCTGAGTCTGTTCTACTTTGAAGCAATAACCTTAAATGGCTTCTCCTTACACTATTAAGCTGATGACACCCAACTCATCTTTTACTCTCCTCACCTGTACAGGTTTCTGGACAGCATCTCATCATGGATGTCAGCACATTATTTGCAGCTCAACTGTAGCAAGACTGCTTTACATTTACATTTCAGAAGGCTTGACCCCTCATCAAACATCATCAATCATCTTGCAATCGCCCAGGTAAACTCCTTCATCACATCCACTGAGAACACAAGACACATCGGGCAAACTTAGCAAACTGATCCGGTCATTCAGGTTGCTCATCTAGAACGTTGAACCTTCTTTTCCAGGTACTTGTCTAGTCACTTCTTGTATTAAAACTAGACTATTGCAATTACTGCAGGTTTTCCCCTGCCTACAGTCAGTCCCCTGAAACCAAAGTTTTCTCATGTCATCCCACTGCTACATTTACTTCATTGACTTCCTGCAGGTTCCAGGGTCTGATTCAAAAACCCCGATGCTTGCATACAAAGGAAAATATGGATCAGTCTCTTCCTACCTAAGGGCTCCAATCAAACAACACTTTGTGCCTTGAACCATTTGAGACTCAACGTTGGATCAACTGAACCCAATACTCAAAATAGAAGGAAGACGTCATACTACCACTCTGGTGGTAGAATTAACTTTACTTACTAGATAGAATTGTGAATGAATACTTATCTTTTCACGCATTTCTTAAGTGAAGATTGAAACTACACACGTATTTATATATATATATATATATATATACTGTATATATTTACTAAATGATTGTTCCTCCCCCATCTGTATGTGCTTTTTATCTACATAAATTCACATTATTGTTTGTTTGTATAGTGCTAGCTTTTACTAGGATTAGGTAGTGTCTATTATGAATACAAATCATTTGCTGTAAATGATGAACATTTCTCTGTATATAAACATTTAAAGGCACTGGGTCATTAAAACAATCATTCAATGGCAACTCTCATTTACTTTATTCTATCATCTATGAATCTATTAAGGTTTATTAAGGTTTCTGGAGATGGATTTGTAACTTTGCTATTGCTTATGCTTTTTCTTTCTTAAATTCTTTGTTTTTTCTTTCATTTTATTTAGTTTCTCCATGTTTAGTATGGTTCACACAACACAAGAGTTTACTTTGCGTTTTTTCTACTCAGCATTTACAACTTATTTCCATATTAAATACACCTGCAAACTTTTCAAAGTTTTGATTGATTGCAAAATAAAGAAGATGTTTGAAATGAAGTAATTTGTGTAGAAATAGAGCAGAGTATGCTTTTTTTCTCAGTCGTTTAGGTGTTATTGTTATTAAAATAAAGGGAATGCACATGTGAATAACAATGGTTTTTATGGGCTCTGTACGTCTGCTTACAAAAACATTACAACCTATTATAGGCTGCTGTAAACTATAAGAAACTGACTTAAATGTAAAAATTATCCTACTGAGGCATCATAACTGCGATGTAAACTGACTGCTTTGAGGGTGTAAGCAGTTGTTGTTAGATTTATTAGAAGTAGTTAGTGCCAGGAACACAATAGCTTAGCCCATGCTGCCCAAAAAGAAATACTTTTAAATGCCATCTACAGTACATTTTATTGGAGCTTTTCAATTTTTATTGCACCATCTTGCTCTGTGTTGTCGACTAATTTCACAGTGGTTACATTTCTGGATTAGTTTTGAAGATTGTTAGGTCACATATCTACCAAGCTGTCATTTTGGTGCACAAATTATTTTTAAGTATGGATAATGGCTTCTGCTAAATGCTCTTAATGTCAGCGCAAAGCATGCAAAAGTATTGCATTCAGTAATAAGAATATCAAATTAACCAGTAAACATTTAAACGGACTGAGTTTATATAAAACTTGTCAAATTATGATTCCAAATGAAATGGAAACAAAACCTCCACATGGAACAAAAAATTGCATATGTAACATATATGCAATTTTTTCGAAACCATTCACAAGTCATTTTGATCCTTTTTTTCTACCAATCGTTTAAAATGTACATTTTACAGAAACAGCAGAAATGTCCCATTTAAATCTTTCTATTTTTCTCCCACTCTCTCTTTCTGTGAATTTCATATGAAACACAAAACTAAAATCACAGATACAGAGATACTCTGGAAATAATCACATTTCCAGCCTCCTCAAAAAATAACTAAATCATAAACTAAATGGCATACAGTAAATTTCCCTGGTCTACAAATTAGATAGTTATTACTCAAAAAACATTCTCAAGCTTTGTTCTGGACTCTGTCAGTCGACTTGCCTATACTGCTGAGAGAATGCAGCTTGTTAGAGGTTTTTTTTTCAGGTTTTTATTTGTAAGGTGGCAGCTGTGATGACAGAAAGTCTGAAAATTACAAGGTTGAGGAGATTACAGGTCAGAGCCAGCATTACTCAAGGCTGAGAGCTTTGAGTACAAATATAACAGAGACAAGGATTCCGAGTTTGCATTAGAATCTCCTGAGCTCTTTCAACTCCACATCATGTGGAGCTAACATAAGTGTGTGCCAATTATTTAATCCCTCTGTAACTCTTTTACTAGAGACTATCAAAGGATCAGTAAAATGCAGACCATAAACAAACAAGGAAATGTAATGATAGGATTTCCAAATACCAGATGTTGTAAAAATGTAGTAAGGTGCTTGTGCAGTGCAATGGTCTAACAAGCTAGCCAATTGTGTTTGCAACAGCAGGGCCAACAGCCTGGCCAGGCACCATATAGACACAATTTGCCATGTCTGAGGGAGGTAAGGCGAGACTGGGATCTCCCTGCTTCTGAAAAGATAGGATCAGATATTGTGACCTTAGGCCGTTCTTCCTTGCGGAGATACCTCCTCGTGGAGTCTGCCACCTGATGCTGACAAGCTTCAGCAGTAGATTGTGCACTCTGTAGTATACACATGAGTTTCTGAGTTACTGAAACATAAATGTAAATGTTTACTCCTGGAAAATGAAATGATTTTAAGCAAAATGTGTTTAGTTAAAGTACAAAAGAATGTAATGAATACTGAGGTTTCCTATCAACGTTAAACTCATAAACAGCATGACACTTATGGTAGGACTAAGGACAGAGACAGACATAAGTGGAAGTGGAAGTTGTTTACCTGACAAACATGGTGCAAATACATGTGAAAGGCAAACGCAGAAACTCAGGCAAGGACTCCATAAAAACAGACAGGTGCCAAGAGGCTACACAAACAATAAAATAAAGGGATAGAACGAAGTGCAGAGATTTAATAGGATACCGTACCAAAGCCAAACACAGGAATACACAGAGCTAAACGCTAACACAGGAAAACACTGAGCTAAATATTAATACAGGAACACACAGAGCTATATGTTAATACAGAAACGCACAGAGTTATATGTTAATACAGCCATACACATAGTTAGATGCTAACACAGGAATACCCAGAGCTAGATGCTAACACGGAAACAGACAAAGCTAGATGCTAACACAGAAATACCCAGAGCTAGATGCTAACACATAAATACACAGAGCTAAATGTTAATACAGGAACACACAGAGCTAGATGCTAACACAGGAATACAGAAAGCTAGATGCTAACACACACATGATGATGATGATATTAACCGTACAGTCGCAGCCGACCCTCAGTCACTTGATGGATCATCGATCTCCACACATTTCTGTCCTTCATCGATGTGATCCATAAAGTATTTTGGCAGGATAGTGGAGCAGTTTGCCATTGCTTTCTCCACCCCTCCCCATTTATCCGGGCTTGGGACCGGCATGCAACTGTTTCCAGTTACATGGCTGGAGTGTTTTGCATACACAAGTCAATGACAATTTGGATATGCCAATTAACCTAACACGCATGTTTTTGGACTGTGGGAGGAAACTGGAGTACCCGGAGTAAACCCACGCAGACACGGGAAGGACACAAAAAGGAAAGGACCCAAACCGCTGCACCCTGGGATTGAACCCAGGACCTTCTTGTTGTGAGGTAAGCGGTGCTACCCACCGAGCCACCGTGCTGCCTAGAGTAGAGTACAGTAGAGCTGCTTAGAGTACAGTAGAGTAGAGCAGAGTAGGGTAGGGTAGAGTAGAGTAGAGTAGAGTAGAGTATAAATAGTATATATGCTACTGTTGGGTAAGTGAAGCTAAGTGCATAAATCAGTATGGAGTTTATATTATAAATGGGCAAGCACTGTTTGTGTGCTGCAGAACAGTGTGTGCTGTTTGTGTGCTGCAGGAGTTTAGTGTGATTAACTGACTCTTGATCCATGGTCACACCTCAGGCACTGACACCCTGTAACAACACATTATTATACCTGTTTGCAAATGCTACACAAATTGTGAACTCTGTATGATTTGAGTTATCTTCTATGAATTTGCATGTAGAGATTAAGATGCATACTATGCAGTTTAAGGAAGTGGGTTTAAATCCGTTTATCATACAGACTTAAGACTCAAGACTCGTTGGTATGTTGCCCAGTGGTTCTATCAATTAATATAATTACTGTGACAATGATATGCTGCATGTTAGTAAATAGTCAAATCGTCTTGGCTCCTCCAGCAGCTGTGAGTCATGGCTTCTGTGAGCTTTGGATGCAATAATTCCCATCACCTGGCTTTACCTGACTTCATGGTGCCTGATCATATCGCTGGGAAAGAGATTTAAATACAAACATTGTAGTTACATCTAAAAACTTTGTAGTTAACTGTATAATGTGACTAGAAATTAATACTAAATGAATGCTGCCCAATTGCCTCTAATTAATCTTCATGAAAATATATGCACACTAGCAGTTTATAATTATTATACAGTGGTTGTTGTTTGCTTGGCTTCAGCTCTCAGACTCCCTTTATTGTACATGTGTATAGCCTAACATTTCTAGCTGAGACAATTTAGTTCACACTCAGTTGCATTTGCTCAGTCAGCTCAATCAAGAAATCAATTTGGGTAAATTTGGGCCAAGTCTTATAAAAGTCACTAGGCTTTTTTAAGTATTAAATATTCTAAACTCAGGGTTTGTTTTTTATTGATTACATAAATTTATGCTTGAGATTTATGCACTTTGGATTCTAAGTTCAGTATTTAGAACGGGTTTCTTTATACCCATACTGTATGTTTCATATTAAAATGAACCGAGCAGAAAAAGCAGAAGTATTATAAAACAGTACCAAGTTGAAGTACTTTATCAAGCTACCGCATTGGTCCCACGTGTCTGCTGCTCTTGTGGAAGACCAGAGAGAGAGCTGACCAGAGAGGTAGAAATGTTTCACTCTCTTGGCTATGCAATATTTAAGGCCCTTGGCCTGGGTCCCATTAATGGAGCCCTTTCCCTACAGTTCACTCCCACTTATTCAAGCTTAAAAATGCCTCTCTGACACAAATTACATCTACAGCTCTCTGGACTGCAAAGGAAGCAGTGAAAATTTTCTGCTGTTTAAATAGTGGAGAACCTACAACTACAGCAGAATGTCATGAGAGTTGCTGACAAATGTGATTTCATTTGCGTAGTTAGGCCTTCAGTTAATCTTCTTTTTCACTTCATATTTCGTACTGCTGGGGTGAAATCAAAGTGTTTTCCAGTGGATGTCAGTAGATTGAAAATTAATTATAAACTAGATTATTGTCAACATTATTCATTTCTCTTGCTTTTTTTATGAAACACAAATCCATCAATGTTGTTCTCTCTGTCTCCTGCTCTTGCTTGTACTCTTTTTTGCTGTTCGAGCTCCATCTTGTGTTGACAAGTATGATCCGAGTATGATCTTTGTGTACAGAATTTGTATCTCTGTGTGTATTTTGGTGTGGGAATTCATTCACATACTGTATATGGATCCATTTTTCATGAAGCTTAGTGAAGTCAGCTTGCTCGGGGCTCATCATGTTGGCAGCTTGTTGTATACTGTGCACTCTCTCAGTGACAGTGCTAAAATGTGGCTGGCAGTTCAGGTTTTATTCGTTGTTGTTGACCTCAGCATGTGTCTATATGAAACTTAGGTGTTGGCATTCTTCTGATGTTAGTTAACCATTGTTTGCCTACTAGCACCATAGGCCGATCTGTTCTCGATCAGCCAGATCGTGTGGTCGTGCAGAGAAGAGCTCTCTAGATTAGCTTCACCACAGCAGATCATTAGGCTTTGCCTGATTGACAGACTGTGAGCTTCCTCTGCTCTGAAAAAAAGTCCACAATGTAGTGACCCCTGCACCCTACCCTTGATCCTGGAGCACCTTTTCTCTTTTTTTAGGGATCTCAGAACAAGTGGCTCCCAGTGTTGGGGATGAGTGAGACTTTAATATTTAATCTTTATCTTTTCCCCTCCTTCTCCACTTCTCAAATTATCCAGTTCCAAAGCCCTGCAGCTATGAGTGACAGGGGGCCCACAGTGTACTATGAAAAATTTATCTTCAGAAGATGACACTGTATGGGAATTTGAGTGCTACGACAACAATTGATCTCGTGCTGAAATAAATATATCCCCTCGATCTGCCGCTGTACAAGATTTGGTTTGGCGGGACAACTAGCACAGGTGCGCAGTCTTGTGTAACATTGAACACTTGATGTTTCTGAACACAGATGAACTCGAACACTGAACTTCAGCTGTGTTTCCTTGCGTAAGGAACATGATGGTTTGATTAGAGGCCAGATGATAACAATAGCTGTGTTTCTAATGTTGTGGCTCCCACAGGAGGCTAAGAGTTTCAAAATCAGGAGTGTTTATATTCAAAAGTGCACTATGTCATTCTGGTAGAAGGAGTCTGGTGTCCAGAAGTGAGGTTATTATACACAAGTAGACACTATCATAGTTTTATCCATATAAATATGCAGGTAAAATGTACTGTAAACTTTGACAGTTGAACCATGAAGTTGAAAATGTACCATCAAAATCCATAGTACAACTATGAAATAATTTATGGTCAGTTAATAGTCAACCAACTTTACAATTATACTATGAAATTTGACACTGGATCCATGAAGTGGCCAAATTACCATCAAAAATTTATAGTAGGACTGTGAACTTTATAGTCAAACTGTGAAAGTTTACGTTAAAGCTGTCAATCAATTTACAATTTTAATATGAAATTTTACAGTACATTGTTTCCTGGGTACACCCACACATTCACCTGTTTCTGTCCTGCCAACTGTATCCTGAGCGTCTCTGAGGTGCCCTAAAGTGAACAGGGAACAGGCAAGTGCTCTAATGGACGAGGACTAATGGGCTTGGAACGATTAGAGCAGGAAAGAGGATGGACTTTGCTGATGGGACAGTCAGGCCTCATGAGTATACACTGCTCGGACTGAGCCAAGTTATGAATCAAAAGGCTGTAACACCCCACTCATGTTTTTAGTAGAAAAATAGTGGTTCTCCATTGTATGTTCTTCTCTTATATGTGACACATTTAGAAAGTTTAGCAAAATAACTCGTTTACTTTTGTAGGATAATTTACACCGTTTTTAAATGTATGAACTTTCAATAATTTCTAAAAAAAACAACTTGTCAGAGGAACAGCCTGTAATATTATCCTTGCTCATGTGTGTTAGCTGATGTCTTAATTACGGCAGTGTTTGGCATAATTTCAACAATCTGTTATGAGATTCAGAGTATCTCAGTGGGACTATCTGAGCCATCTTAATGAAGAGAACATCAGGTGCTAATTAGCCCATATTATAGTCCCTAATATAAAGATGGCTTTTTGCCAAGTGTCTGTGACAAACTAAGTAAAAATAAATTGTGCTCTTAAGTGATTGCCTACTGCCACCTGGTGGTGATTTAAGTTCTCGTGCAATCCCTCGTCTCAGCACGAGGAATTTGAAGGAAAAATGTGTCAATACTTTAAATGTCCTCGTGAAAATTGAATTAAGCTGATCCAGTGACATAGAGGAAAATGTTTGCTCCACAAGCATGTGCTTGACCACAAATATCTCAATTATTCCGCCAAACCATGGCAAAACAACACTTAACTCTTGCTTTGTAACAGCAGTTTACAAAAATCATTTTATCTCCACAAACCTGCCACCCTCAACTCCACCATACACGTACACGCGCGTATCTTACACTCTTGGTGGGGATTTTAAATTAACATAATAATACATTTTATTATATTATATAATCTATATATTAATATATATAATAATAGATATATTATTTTATATATTATTTAATGTTTTTTTTCCTCAAAAGCAAGTTACAGTTTCTGTTACAAAAAACTGAGGTTGAAATTAAATCTTTATACCCTTGTAGGGACATTTTGACCCAACAACGATATTTAAACATCACACACACACACACACACACACACACACACCGAATACACTATATGATATCAAATGACAGGACCTTCACCACTGACCCACCACCTGAACCCCAGGGGGGCTGCAATGCACAGAGAGAGGGGATAAGTGGGTTAAGACTGGTGGGTTATCATTGGATCTTTAGATAATCATACACGCTAATGACCCCTCTAGAGATTGTCTCTAATCCAGAGGTCCCATAGGACCCTGGGGCTGCCCCCTACCCATTTTCTGCAGGATGAGCTCAAGTGATTGCTTGTTGCAGATCATCAAAATATGTGAATGAAAGAGACGTCTGGCATACATGTTTGATATCTAGGCATGTATCATTTTCTTTATGGCCAAAAAGGCAAAATCAGTCATCACCATTTATCTCACTATCACATTTGTGACTCATTACACCTGCATGTAATTTACGTAATCTAAGCTCCAGTGCCAGCTTGTCACAGGTTTCAACACTTCCTATTCCAGCCGTAGTTCCTTTGTAATGAAATAAAAATTGCTTTAAGCAAAAATAAGTAGTAAGTCCTGTAAGTCACACATTTTTTCAATACTAGATCTTGCCATTGGTAGTACATTACGTTTAAAGTAGGCTACGCCTGAACATTTAGTTATAGAATCTGACATTAATTATTAACCGCTTAATATAAAACTGCATTTCTTTGAAAGATTTTTGGTCTGTGTTTCCTCCTTCTGATTTGATTGTATTTTTTTTTACATTGAACGAGCCTGAAGCCAATTGTTCACTAAAGCCGATTTAAATTATTGTAGATTTGTAATTACTCACTACTCAAGCACTACAAATGCCCAACTATCAGAAATAAAACTACATTTTTTACACTCTTTACTTCATTTCATTTTGAAATATCTCCTAATTTTTGCTAAGAAGATTGTGATATATTGTGGGTTTTTTATTGCACTGGTTTTAACATAATATTTGTTATTCTTCCATCTTTTGTCACCTGTTTTTTATTTCTTTTTTTTTTGTTGTTGTTGTGTTTATTTTGGGGTGGTTTTTTTTTTGCCTTACTCCTTGATGTTCTTCGGGCACTACTGATGTTAATGTATATATTCTACCAGCTGTATAGAAAAGCCAACATGGTTCTGGAAATGATGAATGGCTTCATTTGGAAACACAATTCCTGTGCAGTAACTAAACCCAGTCACACTCTTTCCAGATGATTCATGCCAGCAAGTTTGTGTGTGTCATAAACCCTAAGAATTTAATTGTTAAACATATACATTCAATGTTCACTTTAGTACAAACATGTTCAACTGTTTCTGGATCACATGCCAGCATTACATTGCATTTTGGCAGGTAGACATTGTTGTAAATGTGATTTAAGTTATCTATAACATGATGTGGTTGTGTATTTCGGAACTACCGGGATATGAACGGACAACTCTAGGGTTGACAATATTGACAATAATTTGTAATCTGGGCAGAAAAGCATGTCTGAATCCACAATACATCAAACCTTGAACGTTGTAGGGTTAGGCTACATCAATATAAAAACACACCAGGTGCCACTCTTGTCAGCTAACAACAAATAAGGCAACAAATTGCATGGGATCCATAAAATTGGACAATGAGTCTCAAATTCTATCATGTCAATATGGATCGAAAAATCCTGAGGAATGTTTCCAGCACCTTGTTGAATCTATGCCACGAAGAGTTAAGACAGTTCTGGAGGCAAAAGTGGGCCCAACCCTGCACTACCAAGGATAATAGCTAATGCACTGTCCAGTGATCTGGAATTAGACATGTAATATATCATTGTCATTTTCTTTTTTAAATATATTGCTATGTGCAGCTGAACAAAGATGCACATCCATGATGCAAATCTCCTGTTCCACCACATCCCACAGGTGCTCTATTGGATTGAGATCTAGTGACTATGAAGGTTGTTTTGGTACAGTAAACTCATTGTCATGTTTACAAAATTTATTTGAGATTATTTGATCTTCGTGACATGACACATTATCTGGTTGACATTATCATGCTGGACATGGTCATCAGAAAATGTGGTCATAAAGGCATGGATAATAGTACACTGTTCACACAATGAGGGGCTATTTAATTAGCTGACATTTCATTAAGGCTGTGGTGCTTAAAAAATGATCCTTTGGTATTAAGGAGCTCAAAATGCGCGAAGACAATATTCACCACCTCCAAATGGATCCATGTTGTTTATTCCAAATTCTTACCCTACCATCCAAACGTCACAGTAGAAACTCAGTGCAGGCAGAATGTTTCCAGACTTCTTTTGTCCAATTTTGAGCCTATGCAAATTGTAGTCTGACTTGCCTGTACTTAGCTGACCATAGTCTTTTGTGCTGTGGCCCATCATTTTAATAATTCGCAGCTGAATAGGTGCACCTAATAAAGTAGCAAGTGAGTGAATATGGTAAATGGAGCTAATAAAATGGGCAATTTGTGTATAAGCAAGTATGTGGGTTTTAATGTTATGCTTGTTAAATATCTTTTTTTTCATATTTACATACAGCATCTTATTGAGGCTGTTATATTTAGGAATTCATATATTCAAATTAATTAATACCACTTTAAGTTTAAGTTTGCAGTGTATCCAAATTTACACACACACACACACACACACACACACACACACACACACACAACGGCCTTTCCATAGACATCATGATTACTGTAGCTGATTAATGCTATGCTGCACCTACTCCTAATCCTAACTCTATCTTTATTAATCTAAAGCAAATCCTTTGGCTATTTTACGTTTTTCAAACTAACACACCGCATTTGGTCACTGTAACAGGTATCTACCATAAATGTATTTATTTACCTGTTTATTCAGTCTGTCAGCTCTTCAACTAACCAGTTTCAAACGTATTCCACGGATTATTCAAGATTTGATCGCGCCAAATACATTGCTCACACCAGAGGTCGCTGTGTCACTTTTATTGCATGAGGTGGATAATGTCAATAAAATCTAATAAAAGGATATAGACCTGGACTTTGTAGGCATGTAATTTGGCTGAACTTCACAGTCAACAAGCTTTACTTTCTTTTATTTTGTATACATTTTTTACACCCAGGAAATACAGGAACTATGTGTACACAACTTATTTTTTTTTATTTTTTTTAAAGACTTCTGTCAGTATGTAGTTTCTCGGCTGCTACCTAGCTTTTTCAAACTGCAGGTCTAGTTGGAGCCCTGACGAAGCTAAAAAATGCTGCTGTTGCTCAAGTTTAAGGGGAGGTCACACTAATGACATGCCACTGTAGCCTATAGTTTACTTCATGTCCAAGACTGTTTATTATTATACAATATACAGACTGTATGTGAGCGAATGTAAAACATTCAGTTATTGCTATGGTTGTATGTCTTCTTTCACTTTTGAACAAGGGGATTTTGGTAATTTGTGTTGTTGTATCTTGTAATTTTATTTTTTCAAACCAGCTTGAGAAGGTGTCAGCTTCTGAATATATCCTTGTGTTTACACCTGAGCCTGTGGCATTTGATCTATACTCTGAAACATAGATAGGATTGAATATCAAGCACAAGGCTGTAAGTGCTGTCTGGTTCACTGTTTTCTAAAATGATACTTTTTCTCACAGGATTACTTTTTTAGCCACGTAGAAGTTCCTGCAGATGTTTTTATGTCATCCAATCTCCTTCCAAGCAGGTAATTAAATTTCTCCAACACAAAGCACTCAAATAAACCACTTTTGTGTACTTTTTGAGTGACAATGCCATTCATTCTTGTGGTGGAGAAAATAATTGGGCAACTTCAGAAGAAGCTGGCCGGAGAAGACAGAAGATCAGACCAGCAGAGGAGCAGAGCATGAAGAGTATACTGCAGAGACTGAGGAATCAGATGACTCCATGGCTTAGGTGCTAGATCCCTAATTTAAATTAAGCATTATGGATAACAACCCTGAGAGTCCTGAAGGCTGGGGCAAAATGCTTACTGTTATGATTCCTTCAGGTGTGGAGAGCCACAGCAGTCAGTTTCAGCCCAAGAGATCAAGGAAACATGATTTGGATGCTGCTACTCTGGTAGTCATCAGTCGGGGGAACTGGAGGGGATCTAGGTTGTTTGTCAGACACAAACTGAAATCACAATGATTAGGCTAAAAGCATATGCCAAAACCCCAGTGCAGATGCTTTTGTCCAGGAAGCACCAACAGCATGTGCCCCATAACAGGGCAAAAACCAAAATATTAAAAAACATATTCATAAAAGTTTTGTAGCATAACTTGACATGGTTATAGCTTCTGAAATATTTTTTTCCTGCTCCCCAGATTCATGAAGGTAACCCACTGATAAAAAGAACAGGATTCAAATTCATGAATTCAAAATTAACAGCATTGTGAACACCCCATTTCTGTGTACTTTATCATTTGTATTTAGTTTTTATGTATAGTTATACCTTTGGTGCTTTGTATGTATAAATAAACGTGTATTTCTCTTCTTAAAGTTAATGACCTACTGGGCATTATTTCTTTTACAGAGATGATTCTTCTTCCATATGAAATGCAACTACTGCTTTTTCCTTTCCATACATAAATATTTAGGTCATTTAGGAATTGGTGAGACTTTGTTTGTTCTTATTGACACTGAACAAACGTTCCCCAAATTAGAGCCATTTTGATGCATATACAGTATCTAATACTAGCTATGAGCAGTGCATAAACATATTGTTACGGTACTTTACACCTATGAGCTAAAGCAACACTTTCAGATCCAGTAATGAATAATGCAATATTTTTTTTATCTCAACAGTGCATATTAAGGAACAGAGTATATTAGAGTATATTAGTAAATTAACTGTTGGTTTGTGTAGTCAATGTGTTGGATGCAGGAGAAACAGGTAGATACAAATACCTAAGAATCTTCAACAAAACCAAAGTGCAAGGGCAAGACATATTGGTTGGATCATCTCCAATGCATGTGGAGTTCTTCCAGTCAGCAGGTGTGAGTAACTTTGAATCACTGATAGGGTGTTGGCTGCTGAAGGCTCAATAATGCTCAATAAAGAGCAACAAAGCCAACTATGCCCTATCTGCTCCAAACTGACAGAAGGACTTTTGTGGCACAAGTCACAGCAAGGTTTAATGTTATTTATAGGGCATAACAGTGGCAAGGAAAATACTCCCCTAGATCCTCCTGTTTTAAGTAATTAAAATAAGAAGAATTATTATTGTTGTTTTTTAATTATTTTGTTGTTTTGTTGTTATCCATAATTCTTCTTCTCCACTTTCTTCTTCTTCTTCTTCTTCTTCTTCTTCTTCTTCTTATTATACTAGTAGTGTTACGATCAGTGGTGGTGTTTGGGATCGGACCCAGAATGCGGGATAAATATATCCCCACGCCGTATAATAAGAA
>JAVSBV010000055.1:6418002-6447722 GCA_033117975.1 Parotocinclus spilosoma
GGTCCGATTAAACGAACATGCCCTATGTTACAAGACAGGACGTGCTATGTAACATATTAAATGTTTATTAAACCTTTGTTGTATGATTTGTGGCGACTTGTGGCTACTTTTTTGTAGTAAATGGAAATGTTAGGCAAAGACCTGTAGGTGGCAGTAGAGAACTGGGGAAAAACTCAGGAGTGTTGTGGTGATGCCAGAGAAGAAGAGTTTCTTTGGTAACCACGGATATTACATATTTCTTATTAGCTGTGTATGCTCCACTGGAGGCCATCCCAATGCCCTAAAATCGGACCGATTAAGCGGAATTTTGGTCCAAAAGGCGAATAAATAAATATCATGTTTTTTTTTGGATAGATCAGTAACGCTTTTTATAATGGTGCATTTTCTCAAAGCGGCTTTACAATATGATATGTTAAAAGGCCAATCCCAAACTCAGCAAGCCTAGGGTGACAGTGGAATGGAAAAACTCTTTGAATATAGAAAGAAGAAACCTTGCGAGGACCAAGACTCTAAAGGGGACCCAGCCTGCTTGGGTGACCTAGATGTAAATTAAAATAGTTAAGTTATAGTAATAGTAAAATTAAGTAAATAGTACAATTTAAATTAAAATAACGAAATAGGTTTAAGATAATGAGTCCTTAGCAGGACGTTCTTGGAGGAACATCGTCTCCTGATAACTAAATGATGGAGGGAGTTATTGCACTCTGGTGTGGCCCGGGCATGGTGGGACTAGTTTTTATAGATGAAGACCAGTAGAGTGATACTGAGGTGGAGGAACATCTAAGTGTGTGGTGCTCCAGCATTCTGGTCATCAGTCCAGTACATTTGATTACACTTCTAGTTATGTTACCATTTCACATTAAATGTGTTTTTGGAAAGCCCAGATTGCACTTACCATCTGCAGCTTGATGTTCGGACGATCGACTTTCTGAAGAATTGCAGCCGCTATAAGAAGTAACAAGCACCACAAAAGTCCTTATATTAGCCTTCATTCCATGGCATAGTTTAAAATTGTGTACCTTACCAAGTCTACAGCATACATTTAAAACATTCTGTATATAAAGTACCATGATTTCTGTGAATCCACATAAAGGTTACACAAACTCTTTCTTGCAGTGGTTGCAAAGTTACCAGCCACTCTCAAAACAATGCAGGCCTTACCCTGGTGTGGTGAGTCCAGGAAGTACTGAGGATCAGTTATTCTGGTGTTAATGGGCTCGATCAATCCCATAATTCCCTCCTGAAAGATAAACAACACACATACATTTATATATATATATATATATATATATATGAGCACCGCTGCCTCACAGCAAGAAGATCCTGGGTTCACTCCAGTTTTCTTCCACAGTCCAAAAACATTCAAGTTAGGTTAATTTGTTGTCTCTAAAAGTTGCCATGACTGTCTTTGTGTGTGCGCGCCCCACGATGGATTGGCGCCCCATCCCCATGTGGATCAAGCACAAAGCATCAAATTTGGCTCCACTGTGATAGAAAATGCTAAATGCAATATGTGTGGAAAGTTAAACTACGGTAAAGGAGGTTGCACCTTCAACATGGCAAACCATCAAAACCACCAGCATGATACTGAGCTTCAGCGGTGTACCATGTTCTACCGACTGTGGTCTTCTAGCCCAAATGCTGCATCAGTCAGCTCCCTAAGATGGCCAGTAAAAAACAAACATTTGGCATCTTTTTTTTCACAATTTCTGAATTGAAACTTGAACCTAATCATTACCGGAATCAGAATTGGAATCAATAAAATGCAAAAGGCTGTGGTAGCCTACTGGTTAAGGGTCCTTAAGCAAGACCTTTAACCCACAATTGCTTGGATTGCAAGACTGTATCAGTTGTAAGTCGCTCTGGATAGGGGCGTCTGCTAAATGCTGAAAATGTAAATGTAAAAGAAACCCAACCCTACCAGAATATGAACATAATGGCAAAATTTTGAAGTCCTATGTATATTAAAGTCCTAAACCAGAGCCAGGTACCAGCACAAAAACACACTCAGCAAACTGTAGTGAATCACTCAGCATAAAAGTGCCTTATAAATAAAACAACTACATTGCAATAGACACTATACCAGTTCAGAAGGTTACATGAGATGGATTTAAACAACTTTTGAATACTTTAGACCCAAAACATACACTGCCAAAGTATCTTCTTTTTATCATTGTTAACAAAATTCCAGAAAACTCTGACACCAAGCTGTTGTCTCTATCCACCATTGCTGCAACAGTGACCCTTGCCAGCCCTTCCATTAACTGGCATCCTGTCCAGGGAACGCATACACCGTTACCCTATGTTCACTGGGGATCGGTGCTGAATACGCCATGACCCTGATCAAGAAAGAGCCTTTAAAAGGAAGACAAAAATAGGGGTGCTCAGGCAGCACGGTGATCAAACAGGCCAGTTTGCTACTGGGTGTACTACAGACACAACGAGCCGTGTTTGATGGGAATTGTCTTCTGATATCTGAAACAGCAGCTCCTCTCAGCCATCTGAAGTACCAATAAATAGGTCTACTGTCTGCCTTTGAAAAGAAGCAGTTGGTAGCTGAGAGTTATATAGGACTGTATAGCCCACAGCCCTCCTCCCTCAGCAAAGGTGAACTGGCAATAATTGAACTTGGGTGAAAACTAGGGGTAAAAATGGTATACATACACCTAGCAGCCATAACATTAAATCCACTTGCTTAATATTGTGTGTCACCCCACACATTACTGTAATGGCTTTTCAGTGTATAACACACAGCCACACAGCCATATTGCTGACGTCCCAGTTCTCTTTGGCAGTGGTAATTCTTTATTAAACACATACCAAAATACTAAACAATCACAATACTGTGTGGAGCCATGGGCCTAGACATTTCCAAAGGTGCACTGGAACAATGCAATTTTGTAAAAGTAGCTTAAAAGATAACCCTCCCTCACTCATGACTTGCTGTGGTATTTAGATACGTCACTGTCACATCTGTTTCTAAACTAAAAAGGTGTCCTGTGCCTTTTGACTCAGCCTGACTTCTCATATTTTCAGTACATGATTATGACAGTTAGTCATATAGATATTATTTAACAATTTGAGCCCATCTTTACTGAGGTTGTAATAAGTCTGGAGCTGATCCTAGAATTTCAGGTGCAAAAAATAAAATGCACTTGGTTCACCTTAGACAGGAGGTCTGCAGCATATCTCAGGTTCTGCACAAAGGTAGATTCCATTTCCACCTCGACCTCAGAACGCTGCTTCCCAACAGGAACCCGGCCTGCCATCACATGGATCCTGCAGACAAACTGAAATAGTTTAATTACAGTTCATGACCACTTGTCAGAATGTTAAAACTTGGACTTTTCTGCACATTTTGCTTTCTCATAAAATAATATTTTATTCAGTTCTGACATCCAAACAGATCTAGATGGTTTCATGTTGCAGGATACATGTTGTTTTTACCATCCACAAGCTGTAGCCTATAATTACTATCTGCATACACTACAAATGACAGAGAAATGACAGATTTCTTTCCATAATTTGCACGCCATGTATCAACGGTTCAGGCTGGTGGTGGTATGATGGCGTGGGGGAAATTTTCCTCGCGCACTTTGAACCCCTTAACACCAACTGAGCATATTTTAAATGCTCACCATGTCCATCCCTTTACTTCTTACTCAAATCAACTTGAACTGATTTCTTAAATATGACCGAGTTCACTTTAGCCAAATAGCCAAAGTCTCTAGATCTTAGTCTAACAGAGAACCTCTGGAATGCTGTGGATTAGGAGATTTGCATCATGGATGTGCAACCGACAAACCCGCAGCAACTGCATGAATATCATAGAAATATAATGAACGATAAGTAAACAGTTGGTTCTTGTAGTTGACATATTGAATGTGAGGAAAAATGGTAACGAGTACTGGGTGACATTAACAAAAGAACAAATTACTATGAGTTGGACACTAGGTCAGACCACCTAAACAATATTGCTTGTGTGGTGCTCGTGTTCAACTGTACAGCTGGCCTTGCCGAGGCCCGAGGAGGGACAAACCACCGCCCAAGGCTCGTCAATGTGCGAGAACAACAAATATGATCTTGTCTGGTCCGAATAGGCAGAAGAGCTACTGTGGTGCAAGTCACAGAAATGTTTCAAGCTGCTTACTGGAGGCAAGTGTCACAACACACAGTGCACCTCTGCCAAGAATGGGTCTGAGTGCTTACAGACCGGTCAGAGCACTCGACCAATGAAGGAAGGTGACCTGGTCCAATTAGTACCTATTGTTTTCCATTGCAAAAACAGTCATGTATATGTGCACCATTTACTTGGGAAGTGAGGTCACCAGGATGCACTGTGGACAATGTCGAGCCAGTAAAGAGAGTGGGATGGATCGTGTTGAAACCCCCAGGTCCAGATATTCACATAGCCATAAAAGATATACCCAAACAACATTACAGTCCAGGCTGTTAAATTTTGACTGGCCGGTGTGTATGTGTGTGTATGTGTTCATATTGTAGGACATCCACATACAATAAAACATAAAGCCAGCGCAGCTCTTTGCCCATTGGACAAAGGTCCAAAAACATGGCAATTTAACACAACAATTAGAAAAATGGGTACCTCTGGCAGTCCAGTACTTTAGCGTAGCGTATAGCCTGAGCCAACCCCTGTCTGAAATCCTGTTCTCTCCCAGGAACAGCACCCAGTCCTAGTTCTCCTTTTTTTACATCACCTAAAGAGTCAAAAACACATCACATTGGACGGTGTAGGGAAAGTCCATCATCCGTAATGTCATCTGTAGTTGCTTGTTTTTCTCGCAATGTTTAGGTTCGAGTTTTAGAGAAGAGCACACCATTTTAATGCAGATGTTCTGGAAACCCCTCACCCGTTACAATACCCACTTTTGGAATCAACATGGCCACTGTCTTAAAAGCTGCCATATTGGATCAAGGGAAAGTTTGCTCATGTAGTATATCAAAGACGACCAGAACTCAGAAATTGACTGGTGCAATCAGATTTAAAATATTTCTTGTGATTCAAAAGTTATCAACACAGAAAATGTGAAACTTTTCTTGTTCATTACAGGCAACTCAATATTTAAAATAAATTAGAACAATTGATGATTCTGATGTCTGGGAAACGCAGCTGCCATTTCGACTTTAATAACCGACACCCAGAAAGATCACCAATTTCCTACAGCGCTGTTGCTTCCTTCGTAGCCAAATTACGAATAAAACAAAACCTGTAGGTTACAAGCCATGTTGTGATCATCAGTAGACCGCTACCGATCAACACTGGCTGCCTTTGCACAGCATGTTTTGACTCACCTTGTATTACTGCAGACTATTTGCCTAAATAAATTAGCTGAGATTAGATTTCTAATCTCAGCTAATTCATTTAGTGCTTACATTTAGCATTTAAGCCAACATCTACTATTTTTCTCCTGATTAACAAAATCGGAATTTGTGTTAATTCGCAACAGTTTCACCCTGTGTAATAGATTCAAAAGTGCAGCCACTGTAACCTGATTTGCTGAATTTTTGGACCAATCTGGAGACTTCTTTTAAAAAAAAATAGCCTAGCAAAAAAGCCTACGCCTTTCTGAGCAGACGTCAGTGATTGTTCTACCCTTGATACGGCTCTCCAGCTCTCATCATGGCTGCTGATTATATGCATTGACAGAAGACTTCAGGCAGATTCACCACTTTCTGAATGAGTTGTGAATGAACTAGCCAATGCTATCCACGACCATTCACTGATCACCATTCACTGTACTCAGGTGAAATAAGACATTTCCACCCTTTATTCTACACGGCATATCATATAGAAAAGCAGGAGTACAAATGAGAATAATCTACATATAGCTGCACTTTAGGAAAATCTCAAAGAGAAGTAAAATTCCATCTTGCAAGAGGGAAGTCAGTAAATATGTTTTCCTGGTACAGTTAGGTATGAAAATAACAAAAGTAAATAAATGATGAAGAATCTCTTGGTTCTGTTGTAATATTGCTCTGATATTACTGTACTCTTCTGACATTTGTTCTGATGTCACCCTCTTCGCTTTGGTTAGTACAAGCTTCAGCACCTCATCTTTCAAAAATAAATCATATATATATATATATATATATATATGTGTGTGTGTGTGTGTGTGTGTGTATCTGTTCCCTCACCGGATTTACTCAGCGGATGAATACTCACCAAAAACGAGAAGTAAGACTAGAGCATCGCCCGCCTGAGTCGCTACTTGTCGACATGACAAGTTTTTGTCTGTGGTTTTGTGTTCGCTGTTTGTGTTTCATTATAGACTAAATTAATTCAAGCCCTACGATGCCACCCAAACGTTCTGCAAGTTCTACGGCTAAAATAGTGTATAAATACTTAAATAAATATAGCTTCCCTACTTCGCCGATTTTCGGGTATCACGCGTGGTCCTGGAACTTAACCCCCACCATAAATGAGGGATCACTGTATTACGTTTTGTCTGGTTGTTTTTTTTGGATGATTTAATCATTTTTTTGATTGATGATTTAGTTGGCATCAGCAGCTGACGCAGAACAATTTTTTTTTGTATACACAAGGTTATCTCAAGACTAGTCATATATATATATGCCAATTTAGAATAATTCATTAATCTAACACCCATGTCTTTGCACTGTAGGAGGTAACCTGAGCACCCGGAATAAACCCATGCTGACATGGAGAGGTGAAATGTAGACTCCACACAGAAAGGTCCCAGGCTGTTTCACCCTGGGATTAAATTTTGTTTATTTTGTTGCTGAATTTGTGTAATTAATACACAAATTAAATGCACTATAGGTGTTGTAGTGTGTAAATGTCGTAGTGATTTATTAGACCTTTAATTACATTCCACATATGAGCTTTCAATAGTGCCCAGAGTAGATGAAAAGAGCAATTTTTCAGCTTTTTGTCATGCTGCCCACTCTGTCATTGCACAATGAGTGGTTGGGTGTGTGCTTGGATGGTTAGCTTGCTGAGTTATGTGCTTGGTTTGCTCAGATCAATGCTGATTCTTACCTTATTGAAAAGTACACATTTTAACCGCTGTGCTGTAGTCAGAGAGAACAATCAGTGCCTATTCAGCAATGAAGGACACCCTCCCTCAGTCAACATTTGGCTCTCAAATCCATAGTAAGCTAAACCTGGCCCGGGAATGCATCACTTGCTTTCAATGCTTCAGATATTCATTTACAGCTTTTTTTGTGACTGGATATTGTTGTGGCAGTAACTGTATGAGAGAAAGCAGGGAGTGTTAGTTGTTCGTGATACCTTCTTTCTTATCATACAAGATATATAAACAGTAGCAATTCAGGCTAATTATTATTTTGAGATGAGATCTCAAGTATTTTGCATAATAATCACCTTTATATACTGTCTTCTCTTGTCAACAGTAGTTTATGCTGTTTAGTAAAACTATAAAAACAGGTATCTGTTATAATCATACATAATATATAATGATTATCTTTTGTGTCAGTGTTCCTCTAGGGCACAATCAATTTAATGTAACCAGACTTACCAACAATCCATAGACCTAAGAAATTATTGGCAATCAAAGTCAATTGTTCTCAAAGAGTAGGATGCACCCACTAGGGGTGGCATGGAACTGTTGCAGCTGGGGCGATGCAAGGCAAATGAATGAGGCATGTTTAAGATCCATAATGTCACTTGTAATAATTCCGGCAGGTGTAGGTGTAACTTTATTTTGTTTCTTTCAGTAAGCTGTTGCAGTATAGTAATAGATTGCAATGTTTAAAATAAATGCAATTAACATTTGCAGAAACAAAAATCAAAAGACAAGACAGTAGTTGGCTAGAAAATATTACTGAAAAAATGTTTAAGAATCATTGGTCTAAGTTTACAGTTGCTGCACTTTTAAAGTCACTTAAAGTTACTGTTTTCTCCTAAAGAAATGAAACATACATAATCTAAACTGTGCACTGTTATCATATTTAACAGATGACATGTAGAATTTGTAAAAATGTCACTACATGAAGTTACTAATCTGGTCTGCATTACAGGCTTATGCACTGAGACTATGGGGGCATAAGCTGCCTCTGAAACCTGAGCTCACCTGGTTGAGCAACGGCAGGTAAATGTCAGGTAGCCACATACTCAAAGCCACAATCCATCGACCAATTGGTCATGCAAATGTAAAGCCAGCCGAGCAAAAACAGCTTGTATCTCTCTCTCTCACACACGTTCGTCTACAACTATGGGAACTTTCCATTAAAATAATATCCAGTGTAGCTAATGAATTATATACCCTTATATGAATTATAACCTTGACATCCACAATGTAAGCAATGCAAAATAATGTGAATGAATGAATATCAATTGTACTCACCAGAAATATAAATTAGCGTTCATGTTCTTGAAACCATCATGGTACCAGCATTAATTTAATTTGATTTAAAACTGAATTTTAATCTTAGGAGTTCATGCCTGACAGAATTAGAATTGTTATTAAGGGTAACCAAGAAATTACACATTTTGTTCAAGTAGAGGCTGCCTTTTTATGTATGGGTTTACATTTAACTATAATTGCTAAGATTTAGCAAGGTGATTTTTTATTAAAAATGCTTTCAGAGCTGTTGCATGAAGATACAGTACTTAACACATTCAGATAAGTTCAGATGAGTTGGTATCCTTAATATATTGTTTCTTTAGAATAGAACACTAGAACACTAAATTGTATACCACCAATTGTATTGTATATCACTAATTGTATACTGTGTAAATTTTTTGTTAATTCCCCTATGAGCTAAGAGTAAGCTGTATTTGTTACAATGAACTGAAATTGTTACAATAACCTGAAAATAATCAAGTCTATCCGTGATTAACTGTTTTTATGCCATAATACATGACTGAGTGAATGGCAAGTGAAACCTAAGCCATGTGTCTTGCTCTGAAGGCAATAGTCTGACTGTCGCCATTTTTCATCTACTTAACATTGCATAAATAAGCTCATAGGTCACCTAGCCACACCCCTTATCACCATGCCCACTCAGTATTGTCAGTCTAGCTCTCGAAACAGCATCCAAAACAACTTTTAAACAGAGCTCATTTTAAACTGACTTAGCCATGGTGTATAATATTACATAGATAAGCATTAGAAAATCAGTATCCCTAAACAAATTGCTAAAATGCATGCATTAGCAAAACTTGAAATCCATTGATCTCAAAGCATGTGTTCAGTCTACCAGGCCATACCTTAGACTGTGCTGTCTTTAATTACCTTAATTTGTCCTGAACAGGTTGGGGTTACACCTGTACTGCCCACATTTTTTTAAATGCTGCCCTTTGGTAACTGGCCTCTGTCACAAAGGCAATTGGTATGTGGAAGATCAAGTTTCCTTTTGTTCAACACCCTTTCTATATTGCTTGTCCTCCCTCACTGTCTTAACAACGTAGCTGGTATTGTTAGATCAGGACTGATTGAGGATTTGGAAAGTACAGTAGAGAATTTGGTAATGTGGCACAAAAACTCCACCACTAAGCAATGAAAGCACAGGTGAGGTAAAGTCTAAAGGCAATGTTATGAAAGATGAATGAGTCTATGTCATATAGAGCATCTGAAAGAGCATGCGGTGAGGTGACGCTATGATGACCAAGCATGTGGGCTTACATTAATTTTGGACTTGGCTAAGCCTGTAATGACCACAAATTTGTGCTACTGCTCTGTGATTCACAAATGTTAGCTCACATAGCATTCCTTTCCTGTCTCCACTGGCACATTGAAGCGACTAAAAAATAGCAATCAACCCGAGTTCAAATTAATTTTACTATTTAATTAAAACATTTACATATTATGTAATAATTATTTAAATTATTTAAATAGTTATATTTCCTTAAAGCGTGTTTCAATGATAATTAGCCATATTTTCAGAAAAAAACACTTTTTAAGTACTTGTTTGTTAAATATATTATAATATTACTTAGGAAGCAGGTGAATAATCAAGAAAAGGAGTGCTCTTCATGTTATACTTTCATCCAGTCAGCGTTTCTAACTTATTGAGTCATATGGCACTTAGATCAATGATGCCAGAAAGTAAAACCTTCAGTGATAGCAAAAGTGGAACCCATACTTCCTTGACAATGTACCAGTGAGCACACTTGTTGTAATGGGACTGATGCTAACCAATTTATCTATTTCTAATTGCACATGCATGAGGGAAAGCTTACTTGTACACACCTTGGATGTTTGGAGGTATAGCTAACTTATATGAGTGCACTGTGTAAGTACTGTAAGTGACTGTAGCCCAAATCCTTCTATCTGTGAAAAATGATCATCTAGGAACCGCCACTGACCAACCATAACGGAGTGACACAGATAGCACAGTAATGCGTGTTGTACTGGTACAAGTAGCAAAACATACTTTTGGGCTTGAAAATGTATGGCTAGGTAGGTAAGCTCATCTTTGTGCATGCATGATGAGTGTTGTCCTCTTGCCTACCCAACCCTTGGCCTTATGCGTTATAATTCACAGGCCCTAGTTTTAGGTGGTGGAGCAAACTAAGACAATGATTGAGATGTTCAAAATGGGTATAACTGTGTGACCTTGTCAGGGGCAGCTACAGTGCCTATTGTGATTATGTCCATTTCATTATCAGCAGGGCTTGTTGTCGCATCATTGGGAGATGATCCGGCATGGAGCCTATCCTCTCTCAGACAGTCAAATGTGCCTACTAACATTATACTACATTATTAGTGTTAAATCAGTGCAGAAAATGATCCACCTCCATATACAATGTATGCTGATTTGATACCCACTCATATCAAAGAAATGTATCTGAAAAGCTGTGCATGACATTTTAGAACTGCATTTAATTGTGCACATGTGCAAATCTGGTTTCTAGTGCAAATTGATGTACATCAGAAAAACAAAGCACATACAGTTGTTCTCATAAGTTTACATACCCTGGCAGAATTTGTAATTTAAAGGCCGTTTTTAAGGGAGTATGAATGATAATACAAAAACCTGTTTTTTATTCAGGGTTACTGGTTTGTTGAAGCCAGTTATTAAAATCAAATTAAATTAAAAAAAAAGGGAAGCCTTTTAAAAATAATAATGACAACAGAAACAACCCAAATCACCCTGTCCAAAAGTTCAAACATACCCTGAAAGTTGTGGCATTATAAGATACACACAAATTGACACATGCAGGTTTAAATGGCTACTAAAAGTAACTGTCCTCACCTGTGATCTCTTTGCTTGTAATTAGTGTGTGTGTATAAAAGTCAGTGAGCTTATGGACTCCTGAAAGACCCCTGCATGTTTCATCCAGTGTTGAGACTGATGTTGTTGGATTACGAGCCATGAGGAAAGCAAAACAATTATCAAAGGACCTATTGGAGAAGACAGTTGAACTTTGTTGAAGTGACGTGAAGTTGAAATCAAATAAATTAAGAATGGCAACTGGCAGTGTTTAAACTCTAATTAAGAAGTGGAAAATTAGGGATATTGTTGAAATCAAGAAAAGGTCAGGTAGACCAACAAACATTTCAGCAACAACTGCCAGGAAAATTGTTTGGGATGCAAAGAAAAGCCCACAGATAATGTCAGCTGACATACAGGACTCTCTGAAAAGAGTGGTGTGGATGTTTCAAGATGCACAATAAGGAGGCACTTGAAGAAAAATGGGTTGCATGGTCGAGTCGCCAGAAAAAAGCCATTACTACGCTAATGCCACAAAGCAGCCTGCTTACAATATGCCAGACAGCACAGAGACAAACATTTCTGGAGTAAAATTATTTGGAGCGATGAGACCAAAATTGAACTTTTTGGCCAAAAACATAAATGCTACATTTGGAAAGGAGTCAACAAGGCCTATGATCAAAAGTACGCCATCCCTGCAGTGAAACATGGAGGTGGGCTACACAGGCACAGGGAATTTGGTCAAAATGTATGGCAATAATGAATGCAGCATTTTATCAGAAAATGCTGGAGGAAAATTTGCACTCATCAGCCTGGAAGTTGTGCATGGGACGCACTTGAGTGTTCCAACATGACAATGATCCAAAACACAAGGTTACAGCACTGGTCATTGGCTACGGAAGAAAAGTTCATGCAAGATGGCCCAAGAATCTACAGGAATTGGAGGCATTTTGCCAAGAAGCTTTACGATCTGAGAAAATTAAGGGCCTCGTCCACAACAACCACAAAAGACTTCAAACTGTCATTGATATTAAAGGAGGCAATACATGGTATTAAGAACTAGGATATGTAAACTTTTGATCAGAGTGATTTGGGTAGTTTCTTTTGCCATTGTGATTTCAAAAGGGCAAACACAATTGTTCAATAATAAATGGCTTCATCCAACCACTAACCATGAATAACAGAACAGATAGAACAAAAATACTTACAAATTCTGTCAGGGTATGTAAACTTATATTAAACTGTATATTGTTCAGACAGACAGTAAACAGATCACAAATATTATCCATTGAGTAATTAATGCACCATAATGAAAGAAGTAGAAGTATAATAGTATCGGAAACAGTGATTGAATTGCATAGTATTACTGGAGACAATTAAGGAAATTTGTTTATAAGTCTGTAGACTTGTGGGAGGTAACCTCGTTTTTATCTCATTCGAGGGAGAAGTTTAAATAAAGTGTGTCTGGTATGTGAAAGCTCTATGTTTATACTGGTGCTTGAAGAGTACAAGTCCTGAAGGGAGGGCAGGTCTGAACCAATGTTCTCTGCTTTGACAATATTTTGTAGCATAGATTTGTCTGGTTTTGGTGACTAAGGCAAAACATTCAGTGCTGAGGAAGTACTCTCCTTTCCTTTTAGGCTACAGACAGAGATTTTTATTAAAGACGTGTCTGATTAAATGTGTGTACATAACCCGGTTGAAGTCTCACAACGATGCTGTATGGCTGCCTTAAAATGGCGCAAACGTTCAAGATAAAGTGAAGACCGCAGGGACCTCGCTTCTCAGGTGTGATACACCTCCGACGCCCGTGATTGGTCGAGAATCCATAACATAGCTCTGATTGGTCCTCGCCTCTCTCAGTTCACTTTCTGTTCTGCTATGGTGTACTACTTCACAACAGGTAAATTCGAGCTGATTGACAGAAGGAGGGATCGGGATATACCTCACACCTGGACAAGAGGGAGTCGTTTGTTTTACTGTTTGCGCGCGCTGGTATCAATTTAACAAATACGTGCTTTATAAAGAAAAACATTAAAGAAGCATGACGAGCATTGGACTGGCCGTGAGTGCCCCGAACTCGGAGGAAAGGGCGGTTTTTGCTCAGCTAAAGCCCGTGCGGCTGTCGAGCTCGGACGGTGCTGAGGATTCGTCCGTCTTTGAGGACGTCAAACCCACGGTGAGGACCACAGACAAGGCCTAAAACAAGGATTTTAAAAATGCTTTCATGATGTGCTCAATTAACACCTTAAATATCGGAGTAACAACGACAGTGCTACATTAACACCTGTAGAGTTAATAGACGCAACTAAACAATGAGCGGCTGGGCTAATTTATCACTATGTTTACTGTGGAATATAGACCTACACTTATGTAAGGCTTCATTTAAAGCATAGAATAATTATATAGGGCCATTTCCTGTGTGTGGATAATACAGTGAACTACTTATTACCACTTTTTGTAATGCAAAAGGCTACATGCTTTATAGCGCCAAATTATTATATTGTTATATATGGATAATTAGAATGCTCACAAAACGTAGGGGATATTATATTTTAATATATACACTCATTTTTGTGAGCAGAATACGTTTGTATTTTACTAATACACTGAGAACGTGGTATTACTTGACACGCCATAATCATTGCAAATATTAATATACAATGTAAAATAAAAGGCTATTTTATCAAGTTGTTATTAATAGTAGTAATATTGTGACGGGTTCATGTGCTATGTTGAAAGTAGTAAAACAATAAGGGATGTTTTTTTCCTTCTTCAAGTAACATTTTTTGTCTATTTTGTGCCACTTATTCGAGTTTCGCAGTTCTTTAGTCAGCTTACGCACATGAGCAATTTCACATGAAAGTCCTCTCTGATATTAAACTGTCCAGTACTTAAAATAGACGAACTAAACCTCTCATCCTGACCCTAAATTACACACTGCACCAAAGGTGATTATAGATATAATCACATTTTGTTTTTAAGGATTGTGGCGCATGATTTTCTGAGAGACATGACATCAAAAGTTGACTGTGTATGGTTAAATGTGTTAAAAACACATCAACAAGTCATTTCTGTTTTCTAGTTTTACTTTAAACTGAAACACATTATTTAACATGCCTTTGTGCATGGTGAAAAGAGAAGGCAAAATGCACTGTTGATAAGATTTAGTGTGGGGAAAGTATGTGTGATATTAGTGGAATGGTAATGGGACGGTTGTGTACGTGTGTGATTTAAGGCAGTTACCCAATATCCTTTGGCATTTTTTGACAATTGTGTTCATATGCTGACGTCTGAGTCCTCATGGTGTTTATGTAAGCTAACTAGGGTATGTTCACTATTACTTTCAATGAATATTAAAAACCAGACATATGCATATGTTATCAACAAATATGTAGGTCAAGAGACCTAAAAATATGTGGTCACAGAAATATTTTCAGACGTGATTGCTTTATCTTTTCTCATATACGTACATCTTGATTTCAGTTGTAGATATGGCTATAAATATACCTATCTGAGCGTTGCATGTTGTGGTTTTGAGTTTCTGTAGTAATGTAGTCTTGTGTCTGAACTCGGTGCTAGGTAGTTGATGGCCAAAGTGTTCATGTCGGCATTAGTGCACCATGCCCTGAAAACCAGCCGTATCGTCTCCTTTACGAGTCAGTTTTCTAAAAAGCCAAAACATTCACTGAGCTGTTATCTCTTCTGCCTGGAGCAATAAAATATCCTCTTGGTTTCAAAGGTTCTGTTTTCCCTGCCATCCTTAATGCTGTGTGCTGTTATTGCATGGCTTAACAGACAAGGAGTCTATCAGTGCACTTTTATGGGGAATTGCAGATAAATCGCCATTTTCTGCATTCCTGTTGGCCATAAATGACCTTTAGTTTAGAAAGAAGAGCAGGTATATTGTAATTAGAAATAAGGTCTTTTGGCTTCTAGTTAGGAACTTAACCTATTTAGAAATCACAAATAGCTGTTGGTATCACAGTATTATTTGGTTTGAAAAAAGGATACATCTGTTAATTTGCAATGTAAATATTATTTTCAGTTTTTAAGACAATTAAAATATGGTCAGATGTTTGCAGTTCTCGCTGTCCATTATTCTCTTGTTCTCCATATTTCATTCGTTATCGGCCTCTGCCATACATAACTACACAGTTGTAAATCTACTCCAATCATTAACGTTTAGGATCTTGAGCCAGGGTTCAGGTGCTGGTTGTTCTACTGACATAAGGAATCAGTGAACTGAGCCCTCGGGCCAGGCTTCTTGGAGAGGGAACAGGGCATTTGGTCCAGCGGGTGGTGGGGAACAGCCAAGGTCACTCACTTTGAGAGCAGTACCACAACACAAGGCCTGTGTGTGCCCAGGTTAATGAACAGAGATGCTGCACTCGTCAAGCTTCAAATTAGAGTACCGGTAATGGTTATTTGTTGGTTATAAATGGTTATTTTATCCAGTTCAAACATTTTATATCTGTGCAAAGCTTCACAGCTGAAACAGTTTCATTACAGATGTTAACACAGAAGGAAATGGGAAAGATGGGCTACTATAAATACCCTCATTTTGTGTAAAAGTATGAGCATTATATGGCCACACATGAAGCCTTAGTGACCACACACATACAGGTATTAGGTACTCAGTATAATTTATATTTGGAAAAAAACAGAAGTGCGTTACTAAGGCAATGTGCTGGAGAGTCAACAATATGGTCACTGTTGACATAGCTGGCATATCAAATAGCTGTACACAGAGATGACGAGATGCTTGTTCTCACCTAGGTACCTGCCAGTGGTTTATTTTAGAAAGCAGTTGCAGAGCATGTCATATAATTGATATTATACACTATGTATTGGTTTAGATTATTTTTAGGTTTGGTTATTATTATTACATATTATGTGTATACAATATGTATTAGTACATATTATTTATGCTTCATTCTCATTCTTGAACTGGAAACTGTATAAGTATAGATTAATAGGATCACTCCTCACTTGCTCACTGCAAGTTCTGTCTTTGTACTTTGTTCTTGAAAATGCTTCTTGTGATAGGTCATTGTTTTGGTTTTGCCTTTTTTTCATTCCTTTGCCAGTACAACGCCTATGAGGCTAACATTTACTTTGTACCTTCCATAGCTGCATAGTTCTTTTGTCATATCTTGCATACAGTATCAATGAAGTTGGGAATGCATGTCACAACATCAGAATGAACACCATGCCCTATACCAATGACATACCACTTTATAAACCAAAAGACAAATTTTAAAATTGAGCTGACCCTCTGAAGTGAAAACCTAATTCTTGGCATCATGTAACACAAGGTCTGTTTGACCTCTTCTGTCTCTGTTATTGCGTATAGAATGAGCTGTTGTAAATTTAGATGGATGTTTTTGACCTTTTGAGTAGAGGATGGAATTACCTGTAAATGAAAATTGAGAATCAACTGTCCAAGTACGCTTGGTAAAATGTTCCGCATGGTAAAATGTTTTGTTTACTGATTTCATGTATTTTCTTTAGAACCCAATGGAGATGGATAAATATTTGTCCCACAGTGGGCCCTTACCGTCACCAACCATTCCCGACAAGAAGTACCGTAGGGACAGCGCTTCTGTAGTGGACGAATATTTTGCAGACGAAAAGCCTGCCCCTTACAGCCTCAACATCAACGTCATCCTACCCAACACTACACACCTCCGCACTGGGTTGTACCGTCCAGCCAAACCAGTGGTGCAGCAGATCAAAACAGAGCCAGGCATAGAACCGCCCTGTAATATCCAGACGCTCCCCAACTTCACTTCTGTATTCAGCGTGCCACAAACTGTCGACAACCTGTTCATCAAGCCTGAAATAGGCGCTGCAGATGAGCTCCACATCGGCCCACAGCAACCACAGGTCTACCAGATGGCAATCGGCACCGGCAATGTTACCTCGATGACTTTCTCCAACAGCCAGGGTGTAAATGGAGCAGGCAGGACCATGCTTAACCTGAATGCTGTGGCCCTGACCACTCCATCAGGAGATTTTCTGATCCCGGAGCAGTTCTACCCACATGCACAACCCCACAGCCTACCACCATCGCCACCCAACTCTCAGCCAGGTAGCCCTGAGAATCAAGCCGAAATGATCAACACAGTTCCTCCTCCACCACCTTATCAGTCCCAAATGGGTGTAAAGATCACACAGATGACCCCTCACTCAGTGCTTATGACACATGGGCAAGGCGTTCTTACTGGGCCCAGGTACAACCGAAGGAATAACCCTGAGCTGGAGAAGCGGCGGATTCACCACTGTGACTTTCCAGGTCAGCTATGGGAACACTCAGATATTTATGTTATTTATTTAATTTGTTGTCACTCAGTACCCTGTTAACATGTTTTGGGGGCTTTTTAAAGAGTCATAGTTATAATACTTTCTTCACCTTAATATATTCCCTTTCTCTCTTGACAGGGTGTACCAAGGTTTACACAAAGAGCTCACACTTAAAAGCACACCAAAGAACTCACACAGGTAGGAACCAGAAAACGAGCACATAAACACGAATACCTGCATTTAGGGCAGTTGTAACTGCCTGACCACATGCGCAATGTACCACCAACACAAAGCTCGCTGATGTACCAACAAAGATGATGGCCTGGGGAAATGGTGAAAAGAATCAAAGGACAAGGGTGGAGGGAAAGATGAATTGACTGTGGTTTCTCACTTTTATTCATATTGTGTCTGCATGCCAGTACAAGCCCTGCACGCTTCCCAAAGGGGGAAATCGCAGAGTAGTGTTGGAGAAACCTGTTCCTCCTGCTTTCTCTTTGCTTACCCTGAGGAGGGAGGAGTGAAATAACGCCAGTTTCACTGTATTTGGCTTGCCGTAAGATGAAACCCAGTGGTCTGACCCCTTCTTGGAGACAGTGAACCCCCAACACTACACTATAGCTGAAATGGTTCCAGCAAAGTAGTCTTAGTAAGGGCACAAAAACTGCCTTGGTATGTGTAAGATTATCATAGCACCTCCCTCCCTATTGTCTATTCGTCACCCCTGTCTTGCCTTTGTTGTGGGGGAAAGGTAACTGGTATAGGGAGATTCCTTTTACCCAAAGACCTCGTTGCTTTAAGTTTAATGACATTAACTGGGGTCTAAGGTCACAGCTTATTAGAAGAAAGCGTCAAACGCTTAGTAGATCCCTATTTATGTTTTAAAGGGGTTGACAGCCTTGATAAGCAGGTATTTGCTTTTCTTGGATTCACCTCAATGTGGATTGCTCAAATTTCTCAATGTGAAATCTCAGCAAAATGACTAAAGACATATTTATTATCTACTTGCCTGCGTTGGAAAGCTATCCTATTAGTGGCACTAATTATGACAAACAATATAAATATATCTTAGTGTTAACAAGAAGGAGAACGAGTGATACTGTAACATATCCATACTTCTTTGGGGGATAAAGACCAGCCTTAAGTCTGGGGCAATTCTGAGAAAGGATAAAAACCTCGTGTTTGCCTCTGTTTGTGCTTTCAACATTCAGACACACTGAGCAAAATATGTCATGTTTTCAACCCCTCCCCCTCAAACCTGCTAATTTGCATGCTGTGCTCTTGGACACCGTCAAGATATCCTTTTAGTTTCATTCTCCTTAAAATGTTTAGACCTGACAACATAATTTTAGTAGTGTAACAGTTTGATAATTGAAGTATCAGCTTGGCCTAATGAGGAACTTGGCTGAAAGTTGTACACTGCAGCCTGGTGAACATGTTTATTCTGAGTGTTTCAATTCTCCCAGACTGTCAGACTATATATGTGTCGTATGTCATCTGATCACTTAGAGATAAAATTATAGCGTTCGGCAGAGACGCACTTATCCACACAAATTACAATCCAAGCAGTAGTGTGTTAAGCGCCTTGCTCTGGAGCCCAGCACAGCTTGGCAGTGCTGGGATTAGAACTCTGATCATTATAGTCAGTAGCTTAACCGCTGCAACTGCTTCTCTATTGTGAACCATATTGTGTTGTGTTGGTAAAGTTTGTATTCCACTGTGATCACATAGTATCAGTCTGTCCTAAAATATGTCCACGTTCAACTCATTTAGTAAAATCCTTGCATTTGTAAATGTGACTGTGCCTATGAGCAAACATTGTGTAGCTTTAAGGGGACATGACTGATATTGTTTTTAATATCCTGCTTCCAAGTACAGGCTGTACAATTTATGCCACACGAACAAGTACATTGACCCATGTAAAGTGGCAGTAAATTCTTTGTGGGATAAATCAAACTTTGCACAACCTAAAAACTTTTTTTTTAACTCTACAACGTTTTATTGGCCTATTTCAGGAGAGTGAGTTTGTTAAAAGTCTGTTGCATGCTTTTGATGGAAGTTACTCTTGTTCTGTTGCTGCAGTAAGGGAGAAGGTAAAGTTCATGGGGAGGCCTGGGATTAAATAAATACACCTGCTAACACGAATTGCCTACGGCCAGCAGGCCAGGCTGCTTTATTTATTTCCTGAAAACTTGATTGTCACTCTTTTTAAGGAGTGAGTCGGCCTCAATAGCACTTAAAATGAATCATACAAATTTAGCTAAGCATCTTGTGATCTTATCTCAGCATGTCAAAAGTCATGCTTGTGCTAATAAATGCTATCAGTTAGGGAACCTAGTGAATTCCGCATAAAAAGAGCTTCTATTTACCTGTCACACCCCAGAAAACCAACACGCTTTGCTATAGGTAAAAATATTACTAGTGATAATCGGTTAAAAGGTTAAAAGTGTTGCCCAAATTCTGTCATATATAACCAAAGAGTAAATAATTAGCAGACAAGGATTAATATGGCATGTTAGAGCAATCTTTAAAAAATAGACTGCTGGCTATGGCACACTGATAATGTTTGCTCTTTAGTGAGATAGCACACAATTTCTTTCCAGCACACAATTTATGATACTGATATGAAACGGTAGATATGTCATTTGTAAGTTTTAAGGAAAAATGACTTAAAAGAAACATATGGGACATCATATCATTAAGAGAAATTGTATTTTTAGCAATGTATTTGATCAATAACATCAATAGATACTTTATTCATTATCATCAGAAAATAATATTTCTAATGCAATCTTGTAATGTTGACAGTGAAGACCAAGTTGTTTACAATATTATCTAAGAATATTTTTATGGCAAACAAAAATGTATAATAATGTATAAATATATAAAAAATAATAATGTATAATAATTAAGAATATGTATATGGCAAACAAATGTATTTGTAGTTTTATTCTAAGAAGAATATAGACTCAGTCACTGAATAAATTACATACAAATTATTTTATATAAACAAATTCATTAAAAAAAATCTACATATTATTATATGCTGATCAAAATAAATGTTTGCAGGTTACAATAAAATAAAAGTAGGTAACTTTTGTACACAAAATGACAGTTTTTGTTCATTAAAATGTGGCAATTACGGCAATTATTAATAACATTACCCAACTGTAGTTAAAAACTTTAATTAGCTTTCTCTTATTATTCTGCTTTTGATTTGTGCTTGCATTACCGGTACCTAAAGTGTACTTCCAATATTTATCAGCTCAGTCAAAAGTAAGTTAGATAACAAATGGTGGTACTACTGACTTCAGCAACATTACAATTTGATTCAGTTTACAATAATAGAATTAATCAAATTTTGCACACACACATATGTATGTATGTATGTGTGTATATATATATACATATATATACATATACATATATGTGTGTATGTGTGTGTGTGTATATGTGTATATATTTAATAAGGCCAATCCCAAATTAAGCAAGCCTAAGGCAACAGTGGAAGGGAAAAAAATCAAGGCCTTGGGAGAACCAAGAGACAGAAAGGGACCCATCTTCCTTCAGTGGCTTAGAAGAATTGAAAATAATTGGATTAACTGAATAAAATTGAAAACATTTAATAAAAGAATTGCCAATGTGCATATTTTGACATTGTTGTCTTTATATGTTATATTTACTTATGATTATTATAATTATTATTATGATGATTATTATTACTGTTATGATTATTATTATTATTATTATTATTATTATTATTATTATTACTCAGCAATGTCCCCTGACAACCAAAGGATGGAGTGAGTTAATGCCCTCTGGTGGGGCCAGGGTATGGTGGGACTGCTTTCCGTTGATGAAAACCATAACAGTAATGCTGAAGTGGAGGAACATCTTAGTGTGTATGCCAAGTGTTTGTGTTGCTATTGAGATATACCTTCCCCTTCACATCCTTAGCGACTACAGGTGGCTAGTTAGATGTGCTGTGCACTAGCAAGTTATGACAGTGGGCCAGTGAGGACTAATGAGAACCTAATTTTAATCTTTTAGTCCTGACTGTGTGTGATAAATAGTAGAACTGAAAACTATTAATAATTTTACTGCTGAAAATTGCTTTCACATGAAATCAGTTGCTTTGATTTGAACCAGTTTGCCTTTATATTTCAGGTGAGAAGCCGTACCGCTGCACCTGGGATGGATGCGACTGGCGTTTTGCACGCTCGGATGAACTCACACGACACTATCGGAAGCATACAGGAGCTAAGCCTTTCAAATGCATTGCATGCAACCGATGCTTCTCACGCTCTGATCACTTGGCGCTCCACATGAAACGGCACCAAAACTGAAAGACGTTTTGATACTTCCTTTTCAATTTTGTATAATGTTCTTATAATTAAGTATATATTTTACTGTCTTTACAAAGATCAAATTGCCTATAAACAAAAAAGAGCTGCCAATTCCATCTGACCACCAATAGGCCTAGAAGTGGACGACTGAATGCGTTTTGGAGTGACCCCCCTCAGGCTTGTTATATGTAGATATGCATTTGTATATATTTTATGTATGTGAGTGTTGTCTGTATTATATAAGGAATGTTTTAAATTCACAGCAAACATGCCTCGCATTTGTCTGAAAAGTTTCAGTGCTATTTTACAGCACAATGGGTATTAGGAAAGAGATTCTAAAATGTTTTCCTCATAACTTAATTACATTTCTGTGGCTTTTCCAAAGTAAATAAACTAGGACAGGTCATTGTATGGATGACGATAATTTCGAACTTGCACTGTTTATACTGGATTATGCCCTTCTTTTCTAAGAATCTCAGCCTGTTTGCTAAGGAGTTATAATACAGCATTGAGTAATGTTTGTTTTTCTCAGACGTTCGTATCCATGGAAACAAACCTTTTTATGGGTACCTTGAGTAACAAAAGTATAGCTCTGTTTGATCACCAGTTTGACGGCTCTTATCACTGCATGCTCCGTTAATGGAACTATGTGCATTTAAGCCACCTATTAACAACTACAGTTGCGTTTAAAATGTCGTTCAGGAGAGCTTCAAACATATTAAAAGCAATAAAAAATAATTTTTGCCTATTTTAAAACAAGCTAAGCCACATAACTGCGTAAAAACGTATGGTTAAGGTGACAGAGTAACTTTCGTTCATTACGTATACACCTAAAAGCGGTTGTGGAAGACTTCCCTGCATGTAATTATACATCAATTAGTAATTGTTGTATAATTGGCAAGCCTTTTAGGTCTGTGGCTTACTGGAAATTCCTGCACATAGCCCTTTTAATACATAGAACGATACATATATTAATTACACACCAGCTCATTTGGTTTTGGAAAAAAGAAAGCAAACCTCCTACCTTATTTCAATACTTGTGCCATATAATTATGAAATCATTAATAAGAATGTACAACATAGATGAATTAATAATTAGAGATTTTTAGTGGTGTGGTTAAATTCCCAGGTGTATTTTATTCTCTTTTTTTGTACAAATGAGGAAAACAAAGGACTGTTCTTTAGTAACTTCAAGCCTTTTATTAATAACAAAGAACAAACCTATTCTGCATGGAACTAAGACTCTCGGTTGGTTTTGGAAGGTGTACCTCCAAGACCGCTGCTGGACTCGGCTTCATTTTCTTTTTTGCCGCAACAGTTGGTAAGCACTTCCTGCTTACAATTTGTGTGTCAATGTAAATTTCCTTGACTTTCTGAATGGAGGGACTCATGCACCATGAGTTACTGTACATAATGTAGTTAAAAATTAAGTAACCTGTAAATATTATTTTGATTGTTTTTATTATGAACAAATGGTGTTTGTTTTAAATAAGCCTATATTGTCCAAGTTGCTAAACTCAGCCTGGTAAAATCATTTTGTATTTTCCATGTTTGAATACATAAAATCTTAAAAATAAAAACACTGACTAAATCCAAAATACTGTTGTACTGAATGCTTTAAATATGGAAAATTGCTTGGAAATATATTATGGCATTTCTTTAGATTTAGCTCAATAACAATTGTTTTTTTTTTATAATCAACTGTGTATTGTATTTTCAAAATATCAAGAGATGTCTTTGAATAGTTTCTTGGCCAACACGGTAAGGTATTAAAAGGGCTGACTGATTGCCTTTAAATGGAAACGAGTTCAAGTTAATTATTACCATAACCTTGAATTTGGCTTTAAAATGGACGTGTTTCAGTGCAGGTATTTGCTGCTCTACATAAAAGAAAGCAATAATTTAAATTCCAGTTAATACATGATAATTTACCTGAGATAGATATGACCATAAAAGTCAACCTGACTTATTTGACCTTCTGCACAGAAGAAGACAAAACAGTAAACCGGTTAATAAAGAATAAACACCTTGCTTAGGAGAGAAAATACCAGCGGTTTTAAAAGAATACAATTGGGCGAGGCAGGGATTAGCAGGCATTGAAAATAATAATTATGCCCTCTGCCAGAATCATGTACTGATGAGATCCCCCAAACAATAAAAAGTGATTACTCAAAAAGGGAGCCTCCCATGTTGTTATAGGAATACAGTGATACATTGATACACTGTAAAGTGTACAATAGAAACCTATGCCTAATGGAGAGTGAACCACTCCTGCCTTGTTATTCAGCTTTGTCTTCTATACTTTTTTTGAGACAAGCTACACTAGGTATGCATTTTTCCTAGAAGAGAGATTAAAAGCCTTTGTGCTAACTTCTGACAGATGGGTCATAAACTGTTCACTGCTCATTCCTGTTGGCTCTTACATGATTAGCACAGCACGAGAATCTAGTCATAACTTGCCTGCCTATTTCTCATGTTAAGCTTCACTGAACAAAGAACTGTGCATGGATTGCATGGCAGCTGCAGATTAGTTTCTGTGTCAAAATGTATTTCTGTTTGTGATAGATGCACTGTGAGGGGCGAAACAAGTGGAGTAAAGGAAACTGCTTGAATTGCAGCACACCAGACTGTACTTGTTTGTCACAGCCTCTGACAGTTTCTGCAGGCTTCTCAGTTCCTTACTTTATTCTGACAAGCATGCTTGTATTGTAATTATACCAGGAGGTAAGGGGGGGGGGGGCTGAATGATGCAATGCACTACACTCAGATTTAAAGTGAAAATAGATTTGACCATTTTATAGAGTAAAGAAACAGAAAATCAGTACATGGTTGGCAATTTTGATATTAAATAAATAAGTGTGTGGGAAACAGAACAGGATATTGGTTATTTTGTAAATATCCACTAAACTACAACATATATATGAACAACCTGAAATAGTACAGAGGTAAGCAGTAAACCTGAAAATGCCATTTTGAACAGTGATTTAGTTTCTATTTTGTAAACAAAACAATTTTTTTATCTTCCATTGTTTAATTAATTAATATTTTTGCAAGGTACACTGAGATATTAAACTTCAGAAATATCTATAAAAATGCCTTAATTAAGATGGTCTTGTTTTTATCCACTACAGTTATGCAAAGAAACTTTAGATGAGAACAACACACTTAGAGATTAACAATTAAAAAATAGAGGAATTTAACGCAGTCTTTAGCAGTCTTACAGCCATTTACATTCAGGGTTGAAATGTGTTAACATACCCCATTCCTGCATTTATTCATTAATTTATTTGTGTAATCAGGTACAGCATAACTTCAACAGTAACGTTTACAGTCATGTTGACTATTAAACACATATCTAAATGTAACAAAGTTTTATTTGTTTTTTGGTCTGATCAGGTGGAATAAAACCAGGTGACTATTCAGATTTTTATTTGCGCAGTTTTAAAATTTGTAAAATTTCTAAACCATGTAGATGTAAAAACCTGTAGAGCTACTGGCAGAACTTGCTTCATATTCACAGACATATTATGGACTGAAGAAATGTGACAGCACAATGTATTTCCTGTTGCATGTATGACACAATCAGGTGTTTCAGAAGAGAGCAGGGAACTGTGAAGCATGCAAAAGCTGTGACAAATTTATCTCTGGTTTGCTGCTTTGCAAAAAAACTGAACAGATGGTATCTGGTGGAATATCTCAGAAATTATTTTTGACTCTTATATGTCATAGTGTAGTACTATATAACTTTCAAAAACGTACATTGCATACCAAACTTCCTTGGCTTCGGAAAACATTTAATTTCATAACTAAGGGCATTATTTTGGAGTCTGTTCACCTGTGTAAATATAATATAAGCCTTCATTCTACTGGAAAGGTTCACCACTAGCTTTTGGAACATGCGTACTTCCATGAAGCCACAAGTGCATTAGTCAGCCTGGTTCACAGTCATTATCATCATCATCATCATCATTTCATACCTGCTTAATCCAACTCAGACTCTGGAGGAGCCAGGCCCCAACCTGCAGCACAATGCACAAGATAGGAACCAGCCTGAGATAAGGTGCCAGTCCACTGCATTGCTCATACACATAGACTCACCTATTCACTCACATTGAGACACTTCAGAGAGGGAGAAACCGGGAAAGTACCCAATTGAAACACACAGGAAGGACACAGGAAGAACATGCAAACACCACACAGGTTAGGATTTGAATGCGGGTCTTTTGACCTTGCGGTGACAGTGCTAACCTTTGTGACACAATGGTGCCCTGATTCACAAATTCATTTAAAAAGGGATGGATGGGGTCAGAGTTCTGTATAGGATTGTGAAATCTTAAAAACCAAACACATAATCCAGCCCATCACCCCAGTACCCCTAGTTGGAGGCATGGCAGTGCACTGGATGTTTCACTCTCCACCGTGTGCATGCTCTCACCATTGCATGTCCACTCTTTGCTACTGGCAACTGCAAGATTTACAAAGGAGCTCACTGGTCTAAGCCCTCCTTCTCATGCACAGGGGTTGGAACAATCAAATTGTGAAGAAAAATAACTTATTTAGTGCTTTTAGTACAGATGAATTACCACATCAAAACTAGACGACCTATAAAAAACACAACATTGGTAGCACTCAATACAATCACATTGTAGATTTACAAATTTCATTATTTAATTTACATTACATTATTTAATGTAATTGTTATTATTTGGCTAGTATGACTATTAATATAAACTTAGCTATTTATTAGCAGTTAACATCTAGGCCACACAAGGAGGATGGGTCTGTTTTTGAGTCTTGGTCCTCCCACGGTTTCTACCTTCTACATTCAGGGAGTTTTTCTTTTCCACTGTCACCCTAGGCTTGCTCAGTTTGGGATTGGCCTTTTAAGATAATATAATATTGTATGGATGTTTTGAGATAATGCACTAATATAAATAGCGCTATATAAATACATTTTACTTTGACTTTTGACTTGGGTTAGGGTTAGGGTTAGTGTTCCAAAGTCACTTAACACCACAATTATTTCAGTTAACTCTATGTTATGCAGATGAGACTTTTAATAGTAGTTTGCAAGTAAGGACATGTTTGTCAGTTCACAGTGATGGCACTTACAGCTGACTGGTACCAGCTCCACTAGGACAGTAATCATATGTACTGACATGCTGCAAAAGTCCAGTAAAAGTAACAAGTTCTTCAGTAAGATCTTTTGTATTGTATTCATCTGTGAGCAATGACTGTTGTAGAAGAGCCAAACCCACCAATTAAAGGTGTTTATATTCAACATGACAAAAACCATGTGAACACCTCTAATTTACCATATTTACTCAATTCTGAAAATTGACATTGAAATGTAATATACACACAGAACACCCAGGTTTTCCCAACGAAATCACATAACAAACACCCTCAAAACACCCTTAAACAGCCTCATGCAAAAGTGTGTGTAAATCTTGTACATTTTGCTCATTTACTAAAAGAGAAAAACATCATTTATTCATTAATTGTCTACTTGCTTTATTCAATTCATGTTCACTGAGAGTCATTTCCAAGCTATTCAGACAGGGCACAAGGCAGGAACCAACCCTGGAGTATGTGCAAGTTCATTGAAGGGCATGTGGCATAGATACACTGCGCACAAAAAAAAATTTTTCCAAATAAATAAAAATAATCATTTCCTATTTTTATTAATCAAGAACATGAGAAAATCAGAAGTCAAAGAAAGTTAGTTCTATAGTTCTCTAATGCAAATGAAATGCAAAAACAACTTTTATGTAATTGGTAAAAATGTACTATATAAAAAGATTTTATAACAAACACAGACAACAGTAGCAACAGCACTTAGAACATCCCAAAATACGATTATGTGGAGACTGTGGAATCGCATTCAAGAGACTGGAACAGAACGAAGAAAACTGGGACAGGGTCGCCCATCTGCCACAACAGCAAGAGATGACCTCTACTTGACCCTATTGGCAAGAGGGAGCAGGTGCAGCAATGCAACAGAGTTGCAGGGACAGGCTCATTCGTGTTGGATGGCTGCATGCCCAGCGACCAATGGTATCCATTATCTGCTGAACACCATAGAAGGTGGGCTGATGACCATCATTATTGGACCCATGATGAGTGGTCAACTGTCTTCTCTGATGAGTCATGAGTTCAGTTTGCAGCATGACAATCATCGTGTTTTGGAGCAAGAGTGTCAGAATATTCCACAAGAACTGCTGGACAATCTGATTCTGTCCATGCCCCATCAGTGCAGTGTGTTTTGACAGTCTTGGGTGACCATACACCCTACTGAACAGTCAATGTGTAGCACTCTCATCCAGTTTAACATGCTTCTATTCACCTCAACATGTCACTTGTTACGCAACAACGATAATTGAGTATGCATCTCATTTTCTTAATCAAACAATTTTCTTTGACTTTTCATTTGCTTCTCTGATTATCTTGTTTAATTAAATATCTTTTTTAATCGCTTTATTTTTCTTTTAAAATACCCCTAATTTTTTGTAAGCAGTGTAGTCATTCATACTGTGACACCGGAGAAGCCAACTGACATTACACAAGGAAACTGGAGCAGTCAGAGGAAACCAAAACAAGCATATGGAGAACATGAACGCTTCAGGACTTGAACCTTAATAGCTGGAGCTATGAAATGACAGCACTGACTACTACTCCACCATGTCACTCCTCATGGAAAATGAGAAAGGAAATTTTGAAGGGTCAAAATTTGAGCATGCATCTTCCAGGTGGTTCACCTTTGTCAGGTGTCAGGAATAAATGGTTAATTAACTTAAAATGTAATTTTAAATTTGCAGCAATGTTGTTTTATTTAAATGTCATTTCAGATGTCATATTTAAAACTTGGAAAATCAACGAACTTGAGATTTGGCTAGGGTTATCTGAATCCAACTGTGTGGTTTAAAATAGTAAATCATATATACAGTATTGTGCAAAGGTTTAGACCACCATTAGATTTGTTGTTTGTCAGTAGTGTAATGACCACATACAACATATATTGTCAACAATTGGACCCCAAAGATTTGAATTTGCATTAATCACTCCATAATGTTTTTTCCTGGTCTTCATTTCAGTCTTTGGGAGCATTGCCATATCTTAACTTTTTAACCCTGGTCTCTTTCTCAAAAAAAATTGTTTCTAACCTTTCAAAAACATTCCTGTTCAAGCTTCTTCTAAATATAGATAAACAGAAATCTAAAATATGATGACACTAAAAAGTATCACTATAGAAGCTGTTTTGTATTCTAACGATCACTGTGAAATAATTCTACAGTATATAGCCACTATACCACCCCAGGAAAAAATGTACTGTAAAATTTTAAAGTAGAGCCATGAAGTGGACAAATTACCATAAAAAATGCATAGCAGAACTGTGACCTTTAGGGTAGTTCACATTAAAACTGTCAAGCAATTTACTGTTTTACTATGAAATTTCACAGTAGATTATTTTCGCTAAAACATGGTATAGCAAATCTAATGGTGACCGAAGACTTTTGCACAGTGTTTTATATATAGAATTGAAATTAATTAAAAGGTTTGTGTATGCTTTTGTTATTGCTGTCTTAACTAAAACTACAAGCTTAGAGAAAGCTTTGGCTTGCGTTTGAAACGGTGTGCATTGAAACATGGATTTATTTAATATATATTGCAAATCAAGCGACTAGATAGATGTTTTAATATAATTTACAAATTGAAAATTCACAAAGTGCGCTCGTGCTAATGAAGCAGGAGAGCACAGTGATCATTTGAGCCTAGATGGTGCATCGTGTAACAAATAAGCATGGTGCTCCCTCTTGTGGTCACTTTAGTAAACTAAAGAACATTCATTTATTCATGCATGATCTTTTCCGCTTATTCCACTTGGGATCGCGGGCCAGTCGGTGCTCACCC
>JAVSBV010000055.1:6456895-6478474 GCA_033117975.1 Parotocinclus spilosoma
TGGCCTTTTAAGAAAGTGTAATATTGTGAAGCTGCTTTGAGACAATGCTCCGTTGTAAAAGATGCTATAGAAATAAAATTGAATTGAATTGAATTGAATTGAATTAATGTACGGGTCTTCGGTTCGAGTCATGACAGCCAAATCCAGAGCTGGTCTAATAGGTTACGGACTCATGTTTGTCAAATATTCCTACATTTTGCTGGCTGACGGTTACAGGTACGCCCTTAAAGTCTCCCAGCTCTCTTACAGATTGAGGTCCGTTCCGGTTTTGTCTCCGTGTACCGGGTCGCTAGGTTTTTTGTTTTCTGATCTCAGATCCGTAGTAGGTATGAGACATTATCGTTACGCCCGTGCAGAACAGCTGCTCCGGATCTCTCTGAACACTTAGTGTCACGAGGACCTGCTGGAGCTTTGTACACGAACACTCGGGATCAACACGGCACCACAAAGCACGTCATGTGACCCTGTGAGGTCGCGTGGAGGTCCGCGTAGGCCGGGTGCCGCTGAGGAACCCTGGGTGAAGCAGCTGACGATGAGGAAACACGAGAAAGTCCAGAACTATGCCGGAAAGTGGAAAAGTGCGCAATGTTGTGTAGTTTGAGAGCAGAAACAGCTCTGGTCCAGTCTGGAGAAATTGGCTGGCATGGCACATTTTGTGTGTGAGGCTTACTAGCATTCTGGAAATGTTTCATAAAGGAAAGTCCAAAACCTGCAAAGAACTGAGTCTGAAAAACAGATAAGAACGGGAAACGGGAAATGAGAATAAAAATCATAAAAGAAGGAAAAAAAAGTGAGAAAAGGAAAGAGAAGAAAGAGAGGAACAGTGAAAACTGAAATGTTATAGAGAACATGAAATTTAAAGTTAAATACAATTTTTAAAAAAAGATTAAAATGAGAAGGGAGAACATAGTAAGAAAAAATCAGCCAAAAAATAAAAGAAGGGAAAGCAGAGATGAGAAAGAAAGAAAGAAAAAGGGGGAAGGAAAAGGTTTTAGAGAAACAAGAAACAAAAAAGTCCCTACAGTATGCGGAAAAAAAAACCCCGAGAAATTTGGACATGAACAACATTTAAACGTGTTAACGAGAAGGAAGGAAGGAAGAAAAGACGAGAAAAACTGTGAAATTGGAGAAAAAAAACAGAAGAAGAAAAGTTTTATAGAAAGACAAGAAGTTATTATAAAAAGGGACAGAAAAGGGGGAAGAAGAAAAGGATCAATAAAAAGTGAAACGTTTTAGAGGACAATAACAAAAAAGAGAGAAAGAGAATACATGAGAAGGAAGCACGTTGTAAGAAAAATCTACAGAAAAAAGAGAAGGTAGAAATGGAGAATCTTTAAAAAGGAGGAGTGGAGAAGGGAAGATGAAAATATAAAAAAGGATAAAGGTAAGGGATAAAAAGATTTTTTTTAGAACAACGTAGGACAAAATTGATACAGGTAGGATAAAAAAAAGCAGAGAGAACGAGAGAAAGAAGGGAAGAAAAAAAGGTCGAAAGAAAGAAAGAGAAAAAGAGAAAGAAAGAAAGAAAGAAAAAGAAAGAAAGAAAGAAAAAGAAAGAAAGAAAGAAAGAGAAAGAAAGAAAAAAAGAAAGAAAGAAAGAAAGTTTTTTTACTTTATAAACCTCCAACTCTTTTCCTAATTATGGGAAATGATCAGGTCACAATCCAGCGAGAAAAAGAAAAGAAGAGAAGGAGAGAAGGAGAGAAGAAGAGAAGAGAAGGAGAAGAGAAGAAGAGAAGGAGAAGAGAAGAAGAGAAGGAGAGATAAAGAGAAGAAGAAGAGATGTAGAGAAGAACAGAAGAGAAGAAGAGAAGAGAAGAAGAAGAGAAGGAGAAGAGAAGAAGAGAAGAAGAGCAGGAGAAGAGAAGAAGAGAAGGAGAAGAGAAGAAGAAGAGAAAAAGAGAAGGAGAAGAAGAAAAGAGATAAGAGAAGGAGAAGAAGGAGAAGAGAAGAAGAGAAGAAGAAGAAGGAGAAGAGAAGGAGAGAAGGAGAAGAGAAGAAGAAGAGAAGAAGAGATAATGTTCTTTGTGATCCATGAGGGTGTTTATGGGTTCTTGTTGTGTATGTTAGGAGGTTTAAACACAGACGTAGGATTTCCTGTGTGGATGGAGAGGGAGGGAGGAAGATCTTCCCCTTTAGGTTTAGGACCAAGAGCAGGACGTGCTTGGACCAGTTCAGTCTCCACTGTGGTTACAGTAAATAACATGAGAAGCTTTGAGTTTGTTAGAAACCCGTAAGCATGTGTGTGTTCTCCTACATGTGAGATGATGGAGCTTCACACGGGATTATCTCTTCTTTCACTTCTACCTTTAACGAGTTTAATCTAATCCTAATCCTGGTGATTAGGGGACGATGGGAGGAGCTACAGCCTGATTAATTAATCCACTCCGGAGGCATTTTAACATTTGGGATCTGGATCAGGACCAGGGGTGTGGCCTCCTGAGATGTTCCCAAATAAATCAGAGGGTGTAAATGATAATAAAGCAATAGATTATGGTTATGGATCATGTGTGTGTGTGTGTGTGTGTGTGTGTGTGTGTGTGTGTTTAGCGCAGGTGTTTCCTGTGTAACTTCTGTTCAGAGCCACTGGGTGGAACCAAACACAAACATTACTGTAGCGTAGGTGAGAAGCAGCTCCTTCAAAATCACCTCCATCACCTCCATAACATCTCTAACATCTCTAACATTTCCGGATCTTACAGGCCATAATAATAAATATTATTATAAATCCCATAATAATATAATAATAATAGTTAATAGTTAGCTAAATAATAGGTAATAATAATAATAATTAATAGCTAATAATAATATATTAATAATAATAATAATAATAATAATAATAATACTAATAATAATTATTATTATAATATTATAATTGTTTTTTATTTACAAAAAGTTTTGACTTGTAGCCTGTCTCTCTCTCTCTCTCTCTCTCTGTCTCTCTCTCTCTCTCTCTCTCTCTCTGTCTCTCTCTCTCTCTCTCTCTGTCTCTCTCTCTCTCTGTCTCTCTCTCGCTTTCTCTGTTAGGAAATTATTCCAATTTTAAGTAATACTAAAGATGTTTATCATAATTCCTGCTGAACACAAGTGCATTCACAGCGAATTCACTTCAACTGAAGGTCAGTTTGACCTTAAATTCAAAATGAATAAACCACACCTTTTTTGCCATTTGCCCCATGGTGTCAGTACTTCTGTAAGAACTTCTTATGCAAATGCCATTTTATTGAGAATAGAGTTTAGAGTATGGGGCTTGAGGATCGTGGAAATATACTAGAACGTACAAAAAATACACAATAAGCAGTTCTTCATGTTTAAGCGTTTTATTTCATCTTTGTATTTGTAAATAGTTTTTTCACAAAAGTATAAGTGTATGATCCTTTTTTTTCCCCCCCTCATTTTAAATCCCGGAAGTTGATACCGGTAGTATTACATGTACTTAATGTTTAACACTTTTGTTCTTGTAGTGTAATAAAGGCTTGCATTAAAAGTGTGTGTGTGTGTGTGTGCGCGTGTGTGCGTGTGCGCATGTGTTTTCATACACTTGCACCAGCATACTTCCCGCATGCGCTGCCACAGCTGGCGGGGTTTGATCAGCAGGTGTTTCACACATGTTCAATGAATACTAAACTAAATTCACAATAGAAAACAAAACAGAGAGAGAGAGAGAGAGTGTGTGTGTGTGTGTGTGTGTGTGTGTGTGTATGTGTGTGTGTGAGAGCAAAGGGATCAGGCAAAACCTAAATCAGCCTTAAGATAAACAATTTATTAATCAGAAGATCCTCGCTGAACACACAGAGCCTCCTGCAAAGAGCAACGAAGCAAATAAATCCTATATAATATTCATATACCATAGCGAAAAGCTTCTATCATAATTTCTATACTAATTACTGAACAGCATTGTATGAAGCATGCAGATTTAAAAAAAAAAAATGAACCCGAGATAATTATTGTTTTATTATTTTTTCCTGGTCAACTTAAGAGCTTGGCTTTGGGACTTTTTCCTCAGAATGGTCAAGATTCTACTTTTTCGTCTTTGCCAAAGAGCACACAGTGTCTAATTCACCCTGTTTTCACGGTGATGGTCCATCCTAGATGCCGCCGAGCACAGAGACATGGGCGGAGCTTGTGGATGTGGTTAACACAAGGTTTGTTTTTTGTACAGTAAAGTTTTAAGTGGTATTTGTGAATGTAACTCTGTATTGTAGAGCTTGATCAAGGTTTGATAAACTAATCCCTTACCCATGTGCTCCTATAAGATATTGATGAACGGCTGAGGGAGCGCAGAAAGATCACCTCTCTTCAGTTTAGGGCTGAAATTCCTCCAGATTCGGAATCGTTTAATGATATTATGTGCTTAACATGACCTCCCTTTCAACCTTTCTTTGAGGAACATTATTATTTACATCATTATTCAGTTCTTTCACCAAACAAGACATCGCTAGATCTAAATCGTCATCGTTCCAAATTCTTTTGGAAAGTGAAATGCAGGAATTGACGTTGAGCAGAAAAAACATAATATTTCTCAAGTTCTCCGGTTCAGAGTTTCTGCAGTGAAACAGATGTGTAAAAAATATCAATAAAGTATTAAATAAAGCATCCCCTAATGTCTGTGAGCAGCCTATAATCGACCTACTGTACATAAAAACCACCTTTAACGAGCTGAAAACACAAAATCACGACCACAAAGCCTGTTATAAACTAAAGTATAAAAAAATGATCTAATTTAGCCAATAGCATATCAGCAGTGAACGCTAAAAAATAGCAAATATTAATTTGAGAGGCAGACTAAGGGAAACAATCACCCGGCAGCGTGTTTTATTTACACACGTGTGCTGTGTGCAAAAGTTTTGGCACCTTTCCAGACGCTCTTCGAGTATAAATGTGCATTCAAACAGGTCTTAACGACCCAGCTAACATAGCTTCACATTTTATTGTAATACGTTTCCCAAAAACACTCATTACAACATCATTCTGCATAGTGTACATCATTAAAGTTTATATATATAAAATATACCTTACGCTCTAGTGCTTTCTAAACCTCCATCGACATTCACCGATGTTCCTCAGAGACCTTACAAGCTTATAGGCTGACCAAAAGATTATTATTTTTTTTTAATTAATGATATACTATACTGCTACTTGTAACTAGTACATGCAGTAAAGGTAATAATATCAGAGATGAACAAAGTACACAAAGCATAAACTGAGTTAAAGTAGATATGCCCAGGGTAAAATATTACTCCCGTTAGAGTACAAGTACAAAAGTGTTTTACCTTCATGGCATCTAAAGTAACACTACCATGATAAATTAGGCTTCTGAAGTCCTATTATTATATTTATAACAAGATTTTATGCCTAATCGACCCATTTAAGGTGAATAGCCTCCTAACGTCGCTCTTTTTTATTTGCAAAATGTTTGTTAATCCAACAGGTCAAGGGTTCAAAACAAAACGTGTTGCTTCTCGCTTGTTTCCTTTGTGTACGTTACGGTTTTATGCCAGCAAAAAAACAAAAGGAACGGCCGACATCACATAATGTGGCTGGGTAATAAGTAAGATGTTTGACTTTGTTTGAAATGGAGTGGAGTTCAAGTGAAATGTCATCCCAAACGAAAAGTACAGAGCCATGAAAAGTACAATTACTTAAATACCGTAGGGCACTGGGTCACATATACATAGTAATAGACACGGTATTTGTGAAGAAGGACGAATTTGGGGTCCATCTTGAGATGAGATGAGAGACGAGAGAGTCGCTGCTGAGCTGGAAGGTCTGAAGCGATAAAGTAAAGTGAAGAAAGCACAGAAGGTGGTCTGGGTGGGAGGAGGAAGATGTTCAGAAAAGTGTAGAGAAGGTAAAATAAGAGGAATGTCACACAGCAGTGATGCAGGTAGACGAGGCAGTGCTGTTTCCTGTCCTGTGTGTGAGCTCGAACAGGGTAATGTCAGTGTAGATCGCCGGGGTTCAGCACAAGAAGCTCTTCAACTTTTCAGCGTAAGTCCATTTCATTTACCAAATTGATCTAAAAGGCTGTCAGGTTCATGTCTGCTCCTCGTCCGGGTCCCGCACCGCTGCTGAACTGGTGTTCGGGTCGCAGCTGGGGATCGTTTTTTACACTTCTATAAAAAGGAGCAGCTTGGGTTTTTTTTGTCGGGTTTCTTTCTCAGAGTCTTAGAGCCTTCTCTCTAGCTTAAAATCTGCACTGTGCTGAAGAATTAAGATTTCTGTACGTTACGTATGAAATATTGGGCATCGAGCATGATCGTTTTGATCCCGTAGGCCTTACGGAGAGTAAAACAGACGCTGTCATGTTAATCAAACGTTGTGTGTGTGTGTATCATTATGGAATCAGTGTTAACAGTACACACCGGGACCAAGAGTCATTAATTAATGAGCCAAGTTAGAGTCAGAAATACAGAAATACGGCTTGTGAATGAAACTGGATCTGTGTCTGTTTGGTTTAATAATAAAAAACGGTTCCAAGAAATGAGGGAATATTTTAAAATGTGATTAAAAAGGGGTCTTCGATTTGATTTTATTAAACAGGATCATCAGAAGAGCAAATAAAAAGTCAAAGAAAGGTGCAAAATCAATTAAAGTGATTGATTTTTAAGTGATATAGACATGGGGGTGAATCAAACTGGACCAGAGTGCCCCCGCATTTTGTTTAGTAGGGAGTATGGTCACCCAAGAGTGTCAAAACAGACTGCCCGTGATGGGTCAGATCATCTTAGCAGTAGATCTTATGGGATCCTCTTTGTATTCGTTATAAGATCTCCCGTTATGTTTGTGAGCTTTGCATTATCCATTAAACAAGTAAGCTGTCTTAAGATTGTTTTTGTTATGCATTTATATAATGGTACGTCTTACGTATATTAAGATCTTTAAAGATAATTAAAGATCTTCAGTGGATCTTGATCATACTGCAAATGTGAAGGGGAATCTTATAAGTTAATATGCATATTTATTATAAAGGATTATAAATTAATATTATTTTAACCCAGTGCTGAGCATAGCTACAGTATAAATGAAATGAAAATTTGATTTCTTTATATATACTGTTTATCAAAGTGTGTTTAATAAGGGTGCAATTTCAACGTTTATTATTAGTGTCTTCACTTAAGCCTGACTAGCACAACGTTTAGCTGCTGTTAAACTGCATTTGTGTCGATAAATATCGTTAAGTTCCAGCGACGGGTTGAAGCTCTGCGTAAAGAGAACGGTTTTAAAGAGGGCAGCTAGAGAAAATCAGCTACCTTCCAGCGTACACGCCGATTAAACAACGCTCAATTCCTGTTCAAAAAGGGGCTGCGTTACGAAATACGCTGTTACAACACAGCGCGTACAGACCAGTATATACCAGTTAACCGTGCAGTGACCCAAACTGGAACCCTGGAACGCCTGCTAGAACCTTGTGGGGTTGTGTTTATGAATCTGCTCTTAAAAATCATCCGAATCATCCAAAAGCAAACTGAATAACAAGCCATGATGATTTTTACATTCTGTTAAAAGAGACAGCTGGGACTGCACTGGCCTGGCTGTTAAGGTACCAAATTGTTCAGGGTTCAAATCCCACCTGTGCCAAGCTGCCACAGTTGGGTCCTTAAGCAAGGCCCTTAACCCACCATTGCATAACTCCTCAATTGTAAGTGAAAAACTGTAAATTGCTGTATGAGTTGTAAGTCGCTCAGGATAAGGGCGTCTCCTAAAGGCCGTAAATGGTTTCATGGTACTGACTGTATTTATCGGTGCAGTTACGTTTTATATAGGGAGAAAGGAAGAAGTTTATTTATCGTTATTAGGAACTATTTGTAGATTTATGCCCTATTCGGACAGATATTAATGCTGTAATGCTCTTACAACAGGGTTTAAGCAGCTAAACTGTAAATATTATGCATGCCCCAAAAAATCTGGCTGATATTAAACATTATCTGTCTTCTCTAGGCGTCGATTTGTGTGTAAAACCTAGTTAAAGACAAGAATAATTTCTACAGCTACGTGGTGTAGCGTTATATTTAAACCGGAATCTTATGCTGATCGCGTAATCCAGTTAAAATATCGTTGTGTTTATCGATGTGTACTGCGAGTTTTGGCTCATTTATGGTTTCTGATTCACATCCAAAATGTATCAGACATTAAGATATACGAGTTACATTAAACTAAAACGTATGGATGTACTCACATGTATTTAAACATACGTTTAAAAATGATTAACTCGAAATTTTAATCTAAAAACCTTTTATATAATGTACAACGATGCATCTTAGGAAAAGGATCACAAACTTCTTAATAGGGCCAAACTGGAGATTTGTGCAGGATGGAGCATTTTAATATGATAAAAAAAAGACCAATTAGACTATAATTATATTTTAAGGAAGCCTTAATGAATCATTAGGTCCCATTATGGGTCAAAATAAGGGGGATAGAGTAAGGATTTTCAAATGAAATTGTTAAAAGTATTAAAACGGAGAATTAAAGATAACGAGTCATAACGAGGCGTCCAATTTAAACGATTTCCCCGACCAACAACATAATCGAGATTGGGCCAGATGTTGTGTTCTGGAATTGAACTGTTGTGTGACAAAATTCGGAATGAGCTTGTGTAGAATTATTATTGTTTTGTTGTTATTATGCTAATAATTCATAGTAATATTACAAAAGAAGCCATGAGGCATAAGCAACGCTCAAAACATAAAAACTACACAGTTCTACATGTTGTATGTTATGATAAATAAAAAAAAAAAGAACTTTCTACAGAGAACAAACCTAAATACGTCACATCAGTTCAAACTTTATTGCATTCCTTGGATAACAAGATTTTGTCAGGTCACGAAATGTCATTTTTTGCCTGTCGTTTTTCTCTACATATGTAGTAACACAACATTTGTGTTACCATGAGACCATGGAGTAAGTATGGAGTATGGAGGAAGTGTAACATAACCTGCACAGGACTTAATACTTAACATTTAATGTAAATGTGATGTTTTTTGAATCAAAAGCTCATGTTTTGGTACAGAATGTTAGTCTCTCATAAAAAGGAAAATGCAACAAATGCAAGTACGAAGGATTAGATCAAACCTACTACAGTATTACTGAAATTTTATTAACATTTATTAAGATTAAAAGTCTTTGTACTCGTTAATGCTTCACTTAAATGAACGGTTTTATCCGATTTTCCTTCAAACGTCAACAAAACTTCTTCTTATTTAGGAGTCAGTAGTGACCTTAATAAGCTATAAAATATATTTACGTCATGTATCTGAAACAAGTTCATATTTTGCTAGGATAAAATGTACAGTTCAGCTTTTAGACAGTATCTGTAAACAGAAAAGAATGGAAATTATATTATGATTAATAAAGCGTAAACACCTACATACTCTGGGTTGCCAGATTTCTTCGGTATACCTATATAACTGATTATGTAAATAGTCAACATATAGGATAATACTTGCAATTTTTTCTAAACATTATAATTTGGCAAATATACTAGAGAACTAAAGAATATTATAATAGGTTATAGCAGGTTACTGGTGGCTGAGGAAGATTATATGTTGTTATAAGGGATGAAACAGAGATTATAAGTCGTTCCTTGCTATTTTCGGAGGCCGTAAGACAGTAAAAGATGGTATAGGGGGTTAGAATGTGTTATGAGCGGTTATAGCAGGTTCTAGTTGACTTTAGGAGATTATATGATGTTATAAGAGATGAAACAGAGATTGTAAGTGGTTATTGGCTATTTTTGGAGGCTGTAAAAGACCGTATAAGATGGTATCAAAGGTGATACGAGGTTATAAGAGGTTATAGCTGGCTCGATTGAATTATATGGTATTATAAGAGATGAAGCAAAGATTATAAGTGGTTACTTAATTCTTTGGAGGATGTAAGACAGTATAATATGTTATAAAAGGTGATAAGAGGTTATAGCAGATTAATTGTGGCCCTAGAAGATTTTATAAGTAATTATTGGCTATTTTGGACTATTTTGTAAGACAGTATAAGATGTTACAGGGGGTTATAATGTGTTATAAGAGGTTATAGCAGGTTATTTGTAGCTCTAAGAGATTATATGATGCTATAAGAGATTAAACAGAGATTATAATTGGTTGTTGGCTATTTTTGAAGGCTGTAAGACAGAATAAGATGTTATAAAATGTGATAAGAGGTTATAAAAGGTTATAGTTGGAGATCATATGATGTTATAAGAGATGAAACAGAGGTTATTAGTGGTTATTAGCTATTTTTTGGAGGCTGTAAAACAGTATAAGACGTTATAAAATGTGATTATAACAGGTTATAGTTGGAGATTATATGATGCTGAGAGGTTAAACAAAGATTATAATTGGTTATTGGCTATTTTTTAAAGGCTGTAAGACAGAATAAGATGTTATAAAATGTGATAAGAGGGCATAGTTGATTTTAGGAGACCATATGATGTTATAAGAGATTAAACAGAGGTTATTAGTGGTTATTGGCTATTTTTTGGATCCTGTAAAACAGTATAAGACGTTATAAAATGTGATTATAACAGCTTATAGTTGGAGATTATATGATGCTGAGAGGTTAAACAAAGATTATAATTGGTTATTGGCTATTTTTTTAAAGGCTGTAAGGCAGTATAAGACGTTATAAAATGTGATAAGAGGTTATAACAGGTTATAATTAGAGATTATATGATGCTATAAGAGATGAAACAGAGGTTATAAGTGGTTCCATGGTCATTTTGGAGGCTAGATCATACCTTAGAGGAGGTAATAAGTGGTTATGAGCTGGTAATATGAGGTTGCACTAGAGTATAAAAGATGACAGAAGGTTACAGGCGGTTGAAAGATGTTATAACACGTTAAAAGAGGTTATAACATGTGCTAGCAGGCTCTGGAAGGTTACAGCACGTTACTGTAGTCTACAGAAGGTTATAGAAGCTCACATTCATGTACTGTAGAACCAAGAGCCATTTTCATACTGAGACTAGGATTCCCTCTTTCACAAGGTGTGTCATACACACACTTCTTTCCTTTTCACTCCAGCACAACCCCACACACACCACACGGTCTCGGGGTGAGTTCCTACACCCGCACACCCGGCTGAAAAGGTCAGGAGAAGAGCGATTGTATAATAAACCCAAAATTAGACTCGATGTGACATCATGGGAGAGAATACAGAACTCAGATCTGCTTTTGTGAACGAAAAAGGTTGCTTAAGCTAAACGTACGTGAAGCGTTTATGACGTCTGAACTTCAGCGGTAACGAGCTAGGAACCTGTACTGCTGCATGGACGGCTTCGTCAACGTTCCACATGGCTATTAATGTTAACCAGTGCTAACCAAAGCCGTCTCGTAGATAAAACTCAAATTCAATCACGTTCAAGAGACCAAACATTGCAGCTGACTTTCAGGTACGGTCCGTTTGGAGTTCTACCTGTTTATTTGGGTTGCTTCGGGAAGTTTCCACTCAGAAAAGTCGAAATAACTCCAAGGTATGGAACCTGATAAAAAATACTAGTAAGGAGAAAGAAAATGGTTCAGTAACGACGCATGGCATGAACTAGTCCCCCTACCTAACCTTATGTCAATATGAATAATGTACAAACGTCATCTTAAAATATAATAAAAAATACATTATACTGTCCAAAAGTTGGGCCACCATTTGATTTGTTGTTTTATCAACAAATTTGGATTCAACCTTGGATTCATCACTCCATAACCCTCTCAATGTATCTAATCCAAAGGTGGCCTAAGACTTTTGCTCAGCACTGTATATAGAAATCTTTCGCTGTTCGATATAAGTCTTATGTTTTTACTGAGTTATGTTATGTTATGTTGTGAGTCTTGGTTCCTCCAAAGGTTCTTTCCTTCTTTAGTCACGGACTTTCCTTTCCACTGCCACCCTAGGATTGCTCAATTTGAGATTGGCCTTCTAAGATAATATAATATTTTTGTAAAAAGAGTTGTAAAAAGGGCTAAAACAATACATTTGATATTTGCATATCTGTAATGCAGCCCAAACAGAGAGGACGGCCGACGCTCCATTTTCTCTCCTATACGCAAAATTTAGAAAGGTTTCATTCACATTACTAATGTTTTAGCAGGCTTCTTACACGTTTACGTTTCTTCCTGCGAGTGTTACTGATTAATACTGTTAAAGGATCCTTGGAAAAATGACTTACGCTCGTATTACTCGTATCGGTGACAGCTGAAGGGTGTATTTGTAACAGAACGACCTGCAAATCCAAATTCAAATTGATTTCTAGAGCGCTTTTTGTAATACAGAATCGACTCAAAGCAGCTTTATAATATTACATAATCTTAAAAGGGTGACAGTGACCAGGAAAAACTCCCTGAATGTAGAAGGAAGAAACCTTGGGAGGAACCAAGACAAAGTTAAAACACTGCATGCCCTATTTACTTATTAAACATTTTATCTGTATTGCTTAGGTGAAAACTGAAACTGGATTTTGATATTTTAAGAGCCATTAAAGTCCCTGTAACACAAAATGATTAACTGTATGAATTGTCATCTTCTTGTTTTCCATCGGGTTTAGTTGATTCAGGAGAAATCTGCCATGTTATGAACTCTTTTAACTGGTTCATGATTGATTTAATGACTCGTAGGAAGTGCCAAGATTTTGCCCCATATATTCGGCTTTCATTTCTTCCCTCTGCAGTGTAAAATGGGTGGAAGGTTAGCTTGAACTGCACGATCGTCTCTATATTCAGCCACACCGTGACTCTAAAAGATTTAATCCTGTTCTTATTCTGAACCTCCCTGTTAATCTTAGTTTTTCCTCCCCGCGGCCTGCTTATTTTGGGATCTAGAATATGCAGCATCTCCGTAAAGTGAGTACACAACTCACATTTTATTATATCTTCTCGCTGAAGATATGGCGCCCTGACACAACGAAAGTAGTCCGTCTACGGCTTGTATAGCAGTTTACTGTGCCCCCAAAATAACTCAAAGCACAGCCATCGTTGTCTAAACCGCTGGCAACAAAAGGGAATAATAAAAAAACAAGACAGTCTCTTTATTTATAACAATGAGTGAGATACTGCAGGCTTGATATATGCCCTGATTAAACAAAAGCTTTAATAAAACAAGACGTTTACACGGCACATACCTGGCAACGTGCAAACTGAGCTTCCCTCCTTCCCACGTCTTTGTTTTCCATAAAATGTGCATATTCTTAACTCTAAACATTGTCTTATACATATATATCATTAATATATTATATTATATTATATTATTCATAATAAATATATTATATTATATAACCAGCATTAATATGTGTAATAAGATCTTAAAGATCTCAACACAAATTCTGGCTCAAACGATTTGAAGCTTTGGGAGGCCAGGATTCAGTCTTTCATTGGAGTTAGGGTCTGTGTGGTGTTTGGCATGTTCTCCCTGTGCCTCTGTGGATTCCTTATCAACATGCCAGCAGGTCCGGACGCCTTCATGTAAGAGCGACTTATAAAAAGAATGGAGAAACCATGAAATTCATGCAGCAAAAAAAATTTCCTTGCGGCTAAACAGTGCCAGGTTGGCAGTGCCAAGGCAATATTGCAGCACTATAACCGTTGTGCCACCACAGATCTGAATTTCTCTTTGATTTGTACTGTTGATTATATTTTCAGCACTGGATCTAAACTGGAGCAACACACAATCGACGATGAAGGGCCTCTTTCAAGGGCCCGAGTCACAACCTTCTGTTTAGTCCAGATTCGATGTAAATGTAAGCAGAAGATACGATTGTTTAGGAATATAAAAACAATCCAAAACGTTGCACACCTAGTACCCAGTTTACCCAGTGAGGCCCTAATTCAGTCCCTTTTTAAAAAAAGCACACAACGTGCAGCACGTTTGTTGGACTCGACTTGCTTCATAAGGCTTTCCGTGCTTATTCTGAAGAATTTGCATGACTGAGAATCACAGAGGGCTTTGTAATGGAAGCTCTTCAATTGCATTTCACAATCAGGAAACCAAACGCCACCTGCTACTTTCCATTGACATTTCGCCGTGTTTACGTTTCTTGAACCCACGGGCCTCAGATCGCTGACTGGAAGAGATTTAAACCTGACGAAAAACACTGATCTGAACGAATCCTACGAATTCGCTCGAATTTCCGGACAGCGGGGCGCGTCGACTAAAACTGCGCTAAATGCTCGGAGGGTCAAAACATTTATCGGCGTTGCGTTTCCGCGTCTTCGTTCGAACGTGAGCCACCCGAGCCGTGTAGGATCTGTCTGAAGGTCTGTGATGATTAATACGGGGTTAGCAGGGATCCCCTGATCGACCCAGGATCAGTCATTACTGAAAAAAAAACAATCATGAAGGCAAGAAGGTGTGGGTGAGGGTGGTTTACTCCCACGTCTGCATTAGCCGGCTAATTTTAGTGCTCAGAGAGTGCATAACAAAATGGCGGACACACTGGACGGATTGGGGGGAAAAATAAAAACAGGTCTGGGTGGAAGGTACGTTTGCACAGTTTAAGGGAATTATTTTATCTAACAGTATTGTACTAAATACTGTTAGATGAAATAGGTGTCACACAGGCAACTGTGAACTTTATTTTATAGTCAATCGTGTTTACAAAGGGCCGGAACGTCCCAAACTACGTACGGACGATTGGTGAAGCTCTGTTTGGGTTTTAATCCAAGACTTTAATAGAAGCTTTTGTGTAAATTAGTAAGGGTGAATAGCTTCAGTGGGACGAAATGTTATTTAGAAAAGCTTCTCAGTGAGAACGTACCTCGGGTGAACGTCAAAACGTTATTTTTAACATTTGCCGAAAATGACTAATTGAAGGGAAACACGCCAAGCCTGCGAGACATCTCGAAAACGAATCCCCGCCTCCCTTCCCCTGCCTTTCTCTCTTTCGGTAACGGTTCTGTTTCGACATTCTCTGTGACTAATGAGGGATCCCTCGCAAATGGGTCTTTCCTCGCAGAACGAGGCCGCACTCGTGAATCAGAAAGCCGGCCTGAAGGTTTCCCCCAAATCTCGGGCCACGCGTCCGCCGTAGCCGATCCCGTTCGATTAGGACTCGATTATATTGCTGTTCTAGAGCGCACGGGGTTATAAGGTGAACGCCCGAGCGGCGTGCGAGCAAAGACGAAGTGAGCGAGGCAGGAAGAGGCGAATGAAAGAAGGGTGAAACCTCAAAGACAGATGTGAGGCAGCAGACATGTTTGTTTTGACCTTCATGTGGTTCCCCTGAGCAAAACCGTACTGTTAGAGCCTGACGCTCTGTCGTGTCACCACGCAGCCTCGTGCAGGGCCAGAAATGCTCAGCTCGTACGGTTAATGTGAAAGGGGAAGGGATTCCATGGGGGTAGAATTCATGTGGACCTTTATACAACAATTCGTTTTTAAGGTTTTACCTCACACGCCTTGAAAATACTGATCCAAATATTTCAACAGTAACGCTTTTATGATATTTTATCCTCATGCATGCCATTTTCGCGTTGACAAATTTAAACTTTGTTTAAATGAGTGTGCGCACGCATGACGAACCAGGCTGATTTTTTAAAAAAAGGAAACAATAATTTAGGGGGCATTCCGTTGGACAGAATGTGTTTGTCTGTAATTGTTAACACGGATGAAGATGCGAAGATTTCTTGAGGCTTTAAGACAGAAATCCAGGTAAAGGCAAAGCATTCAGACAAGCAGAGCTCAACTTTAAACAGGTTTCTGATCCTAAATGAAATCCAAAACGACTTCCTAAACGACAAGAACGCTGTTAAAACATAACTCATTCCTAAATGTGTAAAAGTCTGAGCACCCGTGGAATGATCACTATGGGTCCAGAAGGTTTTATATATTCAAAAACATGAACCCAAAATTGCTTGGATTGGAGTTTGTAAGATATCGGTTGAAAGTTTCTCTGGATAAGAACGTCGGACGAAGGAGAAAACGTTAAAGTCTTAGAACGGACTTGTAAATTGAAAAGATCTTTGAAAAGAGTTTGAAATTGTTTTTACTCAAGTCAAAGTCTCTAGGTCTGTTCAAGATAAGGAATTAAAGAATTAAGGAGCGTTCCTGTTTTCTGGTGAATAACTACTCCTTGTTTTCACGTAATGGCCCTCTGTGGAAGTTATAGCATAAAATCTGTGGTTTGTATAGACAGAAGAGAAAAGGAGAAGAGAAAAAGAAAAACATCTCACTTATAACTTCAGCTGAAATGTTTGTAAGCAAAATCAAAAGCAATAAGAGCATTTATAAAGGACTTTCTGAGAACCATTTTAAAATTACTATTCATTAATATTAATTATGGTTTTCTGAAACCACACACTGTTTAAGCACTGAATTATTTACATGTTAAGTTCAAATGATTGCGTAAAACGAATCTAAACTAGACGGAAGATTTTTTGCAGAACAACAAGCAAGGAATGCTGAATATGTGGAAAGGATCGAGACTTATGGGATCCCACGTTTCATTCATTGGTTCATTTTTGGACTTTTTTGGAAATGGTTCTAGGTTTTTGACAGCAGGAGCATTGAGTATCGGAACACGATAAAGCGAGCCATTTCATCGTTTTCTCCCAACCCCAGCGTAACAACTCGAAAGTCGTGGGCACTTTCTTTAACTTTTGTACACTTTGCTTATAGACATAAAAGTTAGAAGATTTACAGAAATGCCCGTTTTTCATCCTATAATGCTAAAAGCAGGTTGTATAAATGTCCGTCTTTCAAAAGAACACGTCAAATATTTTATGAACTTACGATCTTGCGACCTACTCAAGTTTTCTTAACCGGTTATTGATAAGATGGTTAACAAAAAATGTCTCGAGGGCAAGCACGAGGTAATCTAATCTGATCCAAAAACGCATGTGAATGTTTTTCAGTCTCAAGGTTTCTTGGACTTTTACAAAAAAAACCCTAAAAACAGAAAATAATAGGCTAAAAAACTATGTCTGAAATACAAACACATTTGCCTCAATCTTGTGCAAATCCAAACCCGTTATACTGTGTGTGTTTTTTGGGACGTTGGAAGTCTCGCCCTGCCTGATTCTAACTATCAAACTAAGAACTTAATTAATTCAGAGTTTTATTTCTTCTATCTAGACCTTTAAAAGCTGTCGTCGTTGAGTTTGTAGCTCTGGGTTTTATCTGCTCAGCGGGAAGGAGTGTATTCTTATCTTATTATTACTAAACACCTAAAGCTGAACAGAAGGGGAGCAAGAATACAGACTTGGGGGATCCCAAAAATGCTCGTTCTTCTCTGGGGTCTGTCCGGGCATTTTTACAGAGTGTAAATGTTCCCGTGTCACTATAGGACGATTTGCTTGGCTGAACGTTGGACTCGTCACGTTCTTTGGTCGTTCCTAAACCGTGGCTTCATTCCTAGTTGATAGCAATCAAGGTAACGTTAACAAATGAAAGTGCTATGATATAACTGGATGTATGGTGTGTTTATATAGCGCCTGTCATTTTCACATCTTCAGAAACGACACAGGAATTTCAGTTTTGTAAGGCAGTAACCCGAAACTTTGAACCGAACCGATTCGGTCCTTCGTAACAACAAAAACATTTTATTATTGGAACATTTAAAGTAACAAGAGCATATTTATGATTAATGATAATGAGTCAGGTCGTAAAAGCATCGTGTGGGTCAATTTATATCCGTGCTGATTTATGGTATTTAATTCCCCCAGTTATCGGGTTTATTAAATATTTAGACATATTTAGAGCATAGACGACAAAATTAGGAATAGTTCTAGAACCATTCGTGTATCGTTTTCGTGATGGTTTTTCGTCATTTAAGTTCACCGTCCAGATCGTTTTGCATCTGCGTCATTCGCTTTAACGTCTTCAACCAGTCAGAACAACATAAATCATAAATCAACCTCTTTTACGAATGTCAACCTGCAACTGGACATCTTTGTTTCGTCTCTTAGGCCAATCAGGTGGAAGGGAGGGGTCAGCGCACCTTAAAGAGCAATTTTTTACTCGTGAGCGAACACATCCGGAGAAGGCCTGCCACGAGAAGAAGCGACAACCATCGCAGAATCAGGGACTGAACACAACGCAGGTACATCACATCACCCGTTATAGCTTTTACTAATTATTTCATTTCACTAATTACCTTTGGTGATACCCGTGCGGTTCATTTAAGCGGTAGCTTATCGAGCTTTACTGCACACAGTTATGCAAACTATTTACATTACATTCACACGTATTTTTGTTTATTATTACACGCCTAACGTGCATACAGGAGGTATATAGGAAGAGCTATAAATCTAAATTCCATACACATTCTGCATTAACGTCTATATGTTGTATCGTTACGGATGATTTTATGATGGTTATCTGGTTATCCGACCAAAGATAAAAGTAATATAACAAAGAATAAACAAAAAGTCTCTGTACAATCACAACTCGTGAGAATTACAGTCTGTAGACGGATGTTTACGTGTAATATATTATATATATATGACATTTTTGTGTGCGTCATAAAGTGGATATGCAGCATGTTTTGATGATATGGCTTTGTCTCTTTCTCTGTTAAACTGTGAAAGTTGGAAAACATCACAGAGAGAGAGAGAGAGAGAGAGAGAGAGAGAGAGAGAGAGAGAATGAGAGAGAGAGAGACTGCACCTATATACAAAATACATTACACACATTTATCGTTTTTCTTACTATAATATAAAAAACACCATGATGTTGCACAAATAGGTGAAACAAATATTTTGAATATGAGATTCTCCATATTATGAGTCACTTTAGGGCGTATTTTACACCGGAATCGTGACAATTTCTTCTAGCTTGGACTTTATATGCATATATATCTTTTTTATTTTCCCTTTCCACGTTTCTCTTTATTAAGGCTGAAAATACTGTTATTCTAACCTCACCTCCATCTCATCTTCAAACCCGCTATGCCCTCGATCTGCTCTTGCTCGCACTCCTGTGCGTTTCTGTTGAACCTCGGCTCTGACCACAGCCCTGATCATCTGTCTTTCTGGGTTAAATCGTCAGGTGCAGCCTCCTGCTCTCGACTATCTTTACATCTATCCTCTTTCTTTACTGCACCTTCTGGGGTTTTTTTTTTTTTTATTTGTCTGCCTCGCTCCCAGAGCAAGACCTAGTTTGTTTGCTAGATTCCTTTTCTGCAGAAAAAACGCCACAACTGATCGTTTTGGGCGACTTTTCAGGCCTGCACACGGTGTGTTTTGTGTGCTTAAACTTTACTTAATCACTAGGTTTTTTTATGAGATGTATTTAGAGTCTCTTAGTCTTACTATACATACTAAACATATTTAATACACTACATAGGCTGCCCAGGTGGCACAGCAGTCTAACATGTACGCCCAGCATCACAGGGACCAATTTTCGAGCCCTCGGGGATCATCGTCCAGTCATCTATCAGTCATTTATCAGCACCTGCTAGATCCAGGTCGACTAAATCAGAACCCTTTTATAAATTAATAATAATATTAGATATTATGAGGAAATTAAGGGCTCATGGGGTTCGAGTTCATTTTCTGAGGGAGGGGAGGCCAGATGATGGAGCATACCTGGCACTACAACAACAACCCCTTTCGAATCACGATAATTTTATGAGCGCCCTCCAGCCTATGTGTTCTCCTGCGACCCATAAATTTGGGCACAGGCTCTGGAGTGGGGTTGGGTAAAAAATGAAGAAGCAATATATTATTATAATTTTGTATTATTATTATTAAGTTCATGCTCAGATTTGAATGGACTAAATATCCGGTTGTATCCTTATTTCAGACGATGCTTTACATGAACAATGACATTTTAAAAAATAGCAAACGTAAAGACTTTAAAAAGCGCAGGCTTAAAGCTGGTACTTTTTTTGGTACTGGTTTTGTTTGTTTTTTACAGAGCAGGTCAAAGCAAAGAAGTAGGAGGCAAATATAAGATAAAAAATGCTCATGCTCGTTTGGATCGGACGTTGGTACAGGACCATCAGGTATTTGTTGTTGTATAAGCAGATTCATGTCCACACAATGAACTGGAATAGCAGGAGGAGAAAATAAAAAAGACTTAAAATAGAAATTGTGACAGATTCGCATCACAAACTCCAACTTATTATCACACAGAAGTTACATCACACTTGCAGGACGCGCTCTTCTGTAAATTATTTCCTGTTTTCTGAAACATTTCTCATGTGTGTTTGTATTTTTGTGTGTTTAGGGGGCCAACATGAAAAAATATTATGAAAAAAATATTATTCGATTATAATTATTAGTTGAGCTGTGCTTAAAACAAGGAACCAGACATTGTTTTTTAAATGTTCAAAAGGACAAAATGAAAGGACAAATTTGACCAAAATTGCCCAGGTTGAATATCAGAAAGAGAAAATGTTTCACCGCTTAAGGCCGCACGACTTTACGATTTGAAACGTACGCCTTTTTACGTTTAGTAATAAAAGATCACACTTAAGATGAGCATAAATTCTTACGCAAACGTTAAGGGACCTTAATTGGGCGTTTCTGATTTTCTAACTGAAAAATTCTTCGGTGTTTTGTATTTCTGTATCGACACCGCTCACAAAAATGACATGATATATCATTCGCCCTCACTTTTGTGATCCGTATATGAATAAAAACTGAATCCGTTTCCATTGAACTATTTGAATTGCACCTCCGGTGGCCCGGAGGTATGCGCCTGCTTTTAAAAACAGCAGTTCCAGAGGACCTGGGTTCGGACCCGGGGTTGATCATGCAATATAAAGGGGGGGTGGGTACAGTTATGCCATGATGCCATGATGGACTGGCACACTGGCGCTAACGTGATTAGATCAGGAAACCCAAAGTAACATTACAGAATCAACAAACTGTGCTTTTCATAATATGAACCAATTGGCATTTGATCTAGGGTTGATAGAGCCATGCCAGCAACTCATGCCATGCCATGCCATGCCAACAAAACGTATTCGGTATAAAGAACTAAATAATAACGCTGATCTACACTTTACATTATTTTGTTCAACTTTAGATTAATTTACACTACTGTCTTATATTTGAGTTTTATATTCTCTTTTTTATTATACGCTTCATGATATCACATTACCTCTAATTGATTATAAAATTATTACTCTTTATGTTTATTATAATTATTTCTGATCATTTTAACTTGATTCATGAGATAATTTAATTTTACATATAAGCCACCCCAGCTTGGTTACCTCCCTTTTCGATTTTTGGTCCCATGGTTTCACCCTTATAACATTTGGAGTACAGAATTTTTCCTCGCCATTGTCGTCCAAGGCTCGCTCAGTTTGGGTTTCGGACCAGTGTTAATTTTGTTGACGATCATCAACGAACCTTTTCTTCATGACGAAAACTAAACGATAACTAAACAAAAACGACTTACAACGATTAAAACTTTGACACTTATTAATTAATTGGCACTGTCGTCAACGAATAAAAACGAGACGAAAATGTTCGGCGTAGGCGACGTCCAGTCAGAACTGAATTAGCTTTGTGAAAGGCAGGGACAAGTTAGGAAAACATCCAATCATAGATCTAAAGATCATACTAGCTTTGTCGTTATTCCTGATTTAACTTAAGTTATCTAGATAATGTTAGCAGGGAGATAAAGAAGAGTCGACGTATGGGC
>JAVSBV010000055.1:6488067-6500590 GCA_033117975.1 Parotocinclus spilosoma
ACTGGATAAGTTCTTCAAACGTTGACTGGAATTTAGTAAGAACTTGTTTTTTACAGTATTATGCTTCGCATGCTGAGCACCTATACATTGTGTTGTAGATCGTTTCGAAAAACTTGTTTGCAAATTTATTTTTAAATGAATAAAGTTCGTAAGCAAGAGTAGTTCTTGTTTGTACGTTCGCTATACGTGTAAATCGCACAATAAGAGTAGTGTAGCACGTCCCGTCTAACATAGGGTATGTTTGTTTAATTGGACCAGCCGGTTATTTGACCAAAATCACGTTCCAATGTGGTCCTATTAACTGGAATCGACTGTAATTGGTTCCCAATTAAGCTACAGGCTATATAGGTATGTTTTTTTTTAAAATGAGAACAGTTATAATACAGTACAAATGGAGTTAAATAAACATAAAAACATATAGAAAATATTTAGTGAACATAAGAAAACTTACTGTTTTGACTGGGATGTGATGGCGTGAGTGGATGGAGGTGTGGGGTCGAATTATTGCTTGGAGGGGGAGAACATGACTGAGGGCTATATTATTAAAATAAAGCATAAAAATCACTAAATAAGAAGGACGCGTAAAGATAAAGATAAAAAACGATCGATCGTAACTGTGTCGAGCTCGAATGATGCTTGGTCTGAGATGCTGGTCACGTGTAGGTGACGTAGCTGTTCGCTATCCGAAATTTATTTTGCTATCCAGGACAATTTTTTTTCGAAATTTTTGGTCATTATCCGAACTGTTCGCAATCAAAGGCGTTCGCTAACCAAGGTTCCACTGTATACATATATAGACTATGTGTAGAATACAGAATATATATATACACACTCACACACAAATATCTAATCAGCATGTAGACATTGTTAAGCTGACTTGTTGAAGTTCAAACTGAGCATCAGATTAGGGAAGGAGGTTGATTTAAGTGACTTTTAACGTGACATGGTTGTTGGTCTTAGACGGGCTGGTTTGTGTATTTCAGAAAATGTCGTTCTGATGTGGCTTTCACATGCAGCCATCGCTAGAGTTTACAGAGCATGATCCAAAAAAGAAAAAATAGCAAGTGAGCATAAGCTGTCTGTGTAAAACTGCCTTGTTGATTCCAGAAGTTAGGCCAGACATTCCAGAATGGGTCTAGCTTTTAGAAAGGTAGCAGTAACTTAAATAACCACTCTTTACAACCAAGGTATGCAGAAGAGCATCTTTAAATGCATCAACACATCAAACCTTGAAGCAGATGGTCTACTGGTGTGATATACCACACCAGGTGCTACTCCAGTCACTACAACTGGATGTTGACTGGTCTGATGAGACTTAATTTCTGTGGCATTCAGATGGTAGGGAGTAGGGCTATCGTTTCAATATGGACCACAATCTCTGAGGAACGTTTCCAGCACCTTGATGAATCTATGAAAAAGAATTAAGTTCTAAAGCCAAATGGGGGTCCGGCCCGGTACTAGCAAGCTGTGCCTAAAGTGGCCAGGGAATGTATATAAACCTGAGCCATATATTGAATTTTATTGCTAAATCCAAATCCACTCAGTGGCAACCTCTAATGGGGGCATCCAAAAGAAGAAGATTGTACCTCTGCCTGTTACAGTGAGGTGCAGGGTCCTTTTTGGTAAGATGCTTTGGTTCAGTTGAAACAGAATTAACTTACAGGAATAAAGCCATAGTTCAGATGCAGATGCAGTGCAAATTAATACATTTTTGACCAAAGTACAAATTTAAAGACAGGAATAATAAAACGTTTTTAACTCTTACTGGACACCACTGTTATATAAATCATAATCCATTTTGGAATCGCAGAAACTATTCACACTATCTTGCTATCTTTCATTGTCATTTCCATAAAAAATAATTTTGCTATTCTTCTGCAAGTGATTACAGTTTACTGTAATCTGTGCAGACAACTCAAGAACTGGCCTCTTGTAGTTTGAAGTGAGGTCCAAGTACTGGATAAATAAATCCAAAAAGCCCTGGATTCTGATCGTATTTTTCTTGCTTCCATCAACTCTAAATTGTTCATTTGATGTGTGTCTTTTTATTAAACTACGTCGCTACGATGTCTAGAGTTAAACATGCTGTGTAAATAAAATGACATTTTGAGTAATCTCACAGTACATTTACAGTATTTAGCAGACACCCTTATCCAGTGCAATTGACAACTGATATAGTCTTACAATTCAAGCAATGGTGGATTAAGGGCCGTGCTTAAGGACCCAACTGTGGCAGCTTGACAGGATTTGAACCCAGGACCTTCAGGTCCAGAGTCCAGTGCCTTAACCGCTAGGCTACCACAGTCCCACAGTACACAAGCACAGGCGCATCACATCACATAGCTTCTCTCAGTGTACTATTTACATTATACTGAAAATCCACCAAATGCTACTTTAACTGATGTTTCATTATTGCAAGTTAAGACTACCTACAAGATTCATTAAAAAACCCTACTATTATGAGAGAGTGTAGAAGACAATGTTTGTATTACAATTAATTGTAACCTAATCTGCAACATCAGAAAAGGCCCATGTTTGAGTCCTGGCCATGTTGCTACCAGCATAAGTTTCAAACACATCCAGAACCATAAGTAAATGTCATCTGGCCTCTCTACAGTGTCCCAGTGTGAATGAGTGTGTGTTTGTGTGGGTGTGCCTTGAAATAGACCCTATAAGCCCTAGGAATTGGGCTAGGAATAGGATTTGTTCCTGCCTTGCACCCTGTGCTGTCAGTTGAGCCCTGCTCACCCACAACACTGAATTATAGTAAGTGTGTATGGATAGCAGAAAACAAGTACAGACACATCTCGTCACATGGCCTTTCTCGGTGTACTAATTACATTTAACACCAAACCCCAGTATTTTTTAATGATTGTGTCATTAGGGCAAGTTCAATCAACCAGCAAGATCAATTTCAGAATAAAATCATCGAACTACGAAAAAAGGTATACACACACTTCTTTATAAATTACTTTTTCACATATTTTTGTCACATCTGTGTAAGAAACTTCAGTTAATTAGAAAAAAAACACTTGGCATAGTACCCAGGTGGCACCATCACAGAGAAGTTCCAGTTGTACCTTTCAGCCAAGTCAAGTGGCACACAGGGTCACAGGGTTCACTGGTCATGTCGGAGGTAGAGGAGGCCAGACGGTGGGGTAATACTGAGCCTTGGGTGAACTTTCCACCCAGGGTGTGCTTTTGATTGCACCCAGTGGACTCTGGGATAAACCATCCCATGACCCTCATCAGGATAAGCAGCATTCAATCAGGGAAAAACATAACTGTCTGTATTTTATTCCAGTAACTTAACAAGGACTCAGCTTTTCAGTCTACATGCAGGTAGAGTTCATCCAGTTAATTAGACTGTCAGGCTGCGCACTGAGTCCTGTACCAGTGTACATTACACTACTAAAACCTGGCATTAAAATCCAGTCCATCAAGATCCAACAGACGGCCAAAATGTTGTTACTGCTTCAGTTAGGACATTTTGGAGTGCTTTAGCATTTGCAGGTCTGATTTTGCCCTTTGACTTTCTGACTGCTCTGTTGTCCCCTAAATGTTTCCCGTGCAGAGGTACAGTTGACTAGGATTGCATTTCCCAAAAGCATTGTGGCTAACTATGTTAGCAACATACCTAGGAACATTGCAGCTGTTATGTTATGTTAAGCAACTATGCTTTTGGGAAATGCATCACAGTATAACTTTAGAAAGCTTATGTCTATGTATAGTACTTATATACATCTACTGCATATGACATGGATACACCAAATATGACAACAAAATCATTCCTTAATAAACTTTTACTTAGTGTTTAAGCCTGCCTTTGCTAGTCTGGGTTTTTGGGATCTGGTACCAATACCAGAGAACATAGCACACAAGCTTAAGTATGGACTGGATAACATGCAAGTTCTTCACAAGGATGAGCATGAGTTCCTGTTGCAGGATGATCTGGGACCAGACAACGTTACGTTCTGTGACACAGATTACTGAACAAAATGGTTGTTGCCAAGACATTGCCATAGTCACATAGTCTTTATATGCTACGTAATGTAAATATACAACCGCATGCAAACGATAAGTAAATGTGTCAGAGATATCACAGAAAAAAACACGAGTATAACCCTACCACCTACAAAGCACCTTCCGGGAAATACACACCACTGTGGTCCTTCAGTTACAAGCACACATTAACAATCTCACACATATCATAGAATCAACATGTAAATGAAACAATGGAAAATACACATAAATAATCATACCTCATAATAATCATACACAGCTAAGGGGGATTGCGTCCACTTGAAGCGACATTAATATCCAGAACAGTCAATGCGATATCACCTTTTAAACACTTTAAACCTTTAAGTAGATAAATCCAGCACAGCACTACTAATAGGCAGTCACAGCAGTGACTAGGTATATGTAGGGCAAACCAGACTCTTCCATTTCACGTCTCTGTTTGTGTCCGTAATGTGTCCGTAAGGCCAGACTTTTTTTTTATTGCTTATTTCGTGGATCCGCCAACAATCATATTTGAAGAATAAAAAAAATATATATATTTTTTTTTTGGTATTTCTCGGATCCGCCAATGGTTGAAATAAAATTTTAAAAATTCTTTAAAATATTTTTTCAGCTTTTTCCACCCTCCAGTGGAGAGCCAACGGTTTTCTTCTGTTCATTAAATTGTTTTTCCCAGATTCACTTTAATTTAATTGTAGGTTAAATAAATGTTATTTTTAAATAAAAAATTTTTTTTTATTTCTTTCTCCTTCCTTGTATTGAGTCCACATAGTCCTCGAGAAATTGAAAATTGCTGAAAAATAAAGATTTATTTTAATTTTTTTTCCTCCCTCCCCAGTAGATTGTTATGTAAGGACATCCGAGGAACAAGCAATTTAAAAAAGCCTGGCCTCATGTAGTTCAATTCAATTCAATTCCATTTTATTTGTATAGCGCTTTATACAATAGAAATTGTCACAAAGCAGCTTTACATTGATGTATGAACAAGTGTCACAAATTGAGATTCTATTCTATTCTATATAATGAGCAAGCCAGTGGCGACAGTGGTAAAAACTCCCTGAGATTAAGAGGAAGAAACCTTAAAAGGAACCAGACTCAGAAGGGAAACCCATCCTCTTTGGGCAATAAACATGATTCAAATTATATATAAAACATTTAAATGTATTAAGTGTATGAAGAGATGGGAGAGGGAGCATCTTTGGCATTGCTGATCCTTCCGTCTGATAGGAGAGGGAGCATCTTCGGCGTGGCTGTTCATTCTGTCTGATATCATCTTCCATAGCAGGGTCACCATTGTAGCGAGAACCTCGAAAAAGAGGAAATGAATTAGACATGATTTTTGTTGCCATTGGCATATGAAGAGCCTCGATTTAAACATAGAGACTGTGTCTGAGTTGTGAACATTTATCGGAAGACTGTTCCATAATTTGGGGGCTTTGTAGGAAAAAGCTCTGCCTCTGCCTCCTGCTTTAACTTCCATTATTCTAGGAACTTGTAGGTAACCTGTAGCACTTGATCGAAGCGGGCGAGGTGGATTCTAATACACTAAAAGCTCAGTTAGATGTTGTAGGGCGAGGCCATTTAGAGCTTTGTACGTTAATGGTAGATAGTAGATAGATTAGATTAGATTAGATTAGATTAGATTAGATTAGATTAGATTAGATAGTAGATAGTAGATCCTCAATTTAACAGGAAGCCAATGTAGTGTAAGTAAAACAGGGGTAGTATGATCATATTTTGTTGTTCTAGTTAGGACTCTGGCTGCAGCATTTTGTACTAAGTTCCACTTATGCACATATTTTATGCAAATCAATATTCATGAACGTAAAGAAGATATGTAAAAAATTAAAGTATGAGCTTTGCATGGTATGGCTCCTAGCTATCTATCTGATATGCTCTCGGGCACTGCGTTCTTCAAACCAGCTGTTTTTAGCCATCCCACGGTCCTGGTTGAAGTTTAAAGGGGGTCGAGCATTCTCAGTCACTGCACCTAAACTCTGGACCAGCCTTCCCTTTCACATTAAATCCTCTCCTGCACTTGATATTTTTAAAACAAATGAAAAAACTAATTTATTCGCTCTGGTGTTTGAATCCCTTTAGAGATTTTGTATGACTTTGTTTGAGCTTGGCGACTTTTTATTTGTATTGATTATGTATGTATGTATATGCAGGTGTGTATGTATGTATATGTGTGTAATTATTTAAATTAATTGTATAGGGACTATGCTTTTTAATTTGGTTACTCTATTGTGCAGCACTTTGGTTGGCACTCGCTGTCTTTGGAAATGTGCTATATAAATAAAGTTGTCTTGTGTCTTGTCTTGTCTTGACATAAATTATATTTAAATTAGTAAAAATGCACATACTAAACCTTTTTATTTGACCATCTGTTTTTTGGCTGCCTGGTGTTAAAAGATTTTTATTTGTTATGATAGGTTATAAATTGTTAACACTTCGATTGTTTAAGCGAGCGTACTTTTATCGATAGATGGTTACCTGTGATTAAATAACATTGTAAAACTGAACAGTGTGTAATATAGTTTGAACCTGGGAAATGAACTAGAATAGAATAAAAAATAAAGTAGAATAGTTTCTTTTGACATTGCAAATCAATTTTTGTACTGAAAATAGAAATGATTTGATTTTATGTGGTGCCAAGTGTATCATAAAGGTACATATACATCTGTTCTCTGTTTCTGTTTTTGGATATTATACATTAGATTATTATGCTGCTCTATCAATGTGTTTTTTTCTCCCCAGGACAGAATATCCTACACTGAGTTCTTCATTGGTAGCATGGCAGCAGGTGAGAAACTGGCATTTTATTGAGATCATAATCTGTTTAATTCTCATTCACTTCACGAATCAGCCAGCTGCTCTAGTAATAAAACACTAAACCAAAAGTCCGGGTGCTTTTACAGGAGAATTACAGGGCTTTATGGTATCCATATTTAATCTCTTGAAACCTTAAGCACATGGAAGGCTACTCAAAGCTGTCAGAGTTACAATGGGCTTCCTCTCACTATACCTTGCTAAGACCACTATGATATTTATATGGGCAGGAATATTCATGAGGAGGAAAACTATGGAAAGGGCATGTCCCCTAACAGCTTATCTGAGGAAGATGCTCTATGTATCTGTCTTTCATTCTTCCCTGTACAGCATTCCTAGATGGAAAGGATGCAAACTCTCTCCTTAAGCGTTTTCCAAGAGCTAATGGCTACCTGGAGGAGCTTCGGCAGGGCAACATTGAGAGGGAGTGTGTGGAAGAGAGCTGCAGCTTCGAGGAGGCCAATGAGGTGTTTGAGAACAAAGAAAAAACAGTAAGACATTTTTCCTAACCTTTTCACAAAGAAGTCATGCGTGAGTCACCATATCAGCCTACATGCATTATGTAGGGTTTATGTAAGCTATGAAGTATAATTTTGCTTCTCATCTGTCTGTACTTGCTGCAATAATTAACCGCGCAATCCAATACAACATATTCTGCACTTCAGATGGAGTTCTGGAAGACACGCAGCATGCACGCGTTGAACAGCAATGCAGAATCACGCTTGGGGCATGCTGATACCGTCTACATGGTGGTGCCACTGCTGGGTGTAGCCCTTCTCATTATCATTGTGCTCTTCCTCATCTGGCGCTGCCAGCTGCAGAAGGCCACGCGCCGGCGCCCGGCGTACATGCAGAACCGGTATCTGGCCAACCGTAACACGCGCAGCCTTCCAAGAATTCTCGTGCACCGCGACACCCCCTCACATTCAGAGAACTCTCATGCCAATGAGAGACCCAGCGTGGTGCTCTGCGGTGGAGAACGGGCGGGTGTAACCTCAGGGACCCCAGACTGCACAATGCAAGCTCCAAACTGCCATGGCCTCTACGTGCAGGACTCATCCATATCTGTGGCTTCACGTTTGTCAGGGGCTACGCCTCCTCCTTCTTATGAAGAAGTGACAGGCCATTTGGAAAGCAGCAGCGACGAGATATCCGCACCTTACAGCGACCCTCCACCCAAGTACGAGGAGATTGTTAAAGGAAAGTGAGGCCGTGTGTGAAACTGAAGCGAAAAACAGTGCCATCTACGACCAGTCACAGGAAGGTACAGGGGATTGGACAAGAGCAAGCAACAGAGTGAGTGGATCTCCTAAATTACTTGTTCGACAGTGTTGCACTAATGTGGCTGTTGTGTCGCTAAAGTCGATTCTTCTGAAGAATGGACTTGAGTTTAAGTTTGACACTTTTCCGGGACCACAGCATCACTGCGCTTCACCTCATCTTTGACATACCGCATCATACTCTGGGCTTCTTACGTATCTTCCACTTGTGTGAAAGGAAGTGAGAAAAATATCTTTCCACCCCGTTTATTTGTCTGCAGGACAATATCTTTATTATTATCGTTAAAATGCCAGCAAGAAGTGTATTGAAGCAATGTGGTTGTACAAGTGGGTAATATACAACACAGTGCAAAAGTGTTAGGCCACCTTTAAATTAGGTATACAATTGTTTTAACAGTGGTTTAATGACCATATATAATTACTTCTCAGTCTCAACAGAAAAAAAGAAAACAAACCAATTTTGTTGGCTACAGTTGCAAGTATTTAGTGGAAGGGTAGCAGCCAAGAAACCACAAAAGACGACAAGTGTGACAGGGCTAACATATCTTAAAACTCACAAAGTTTAAAAGGTAGATCAGTGGAAAAGAGAATTACAGATTAAGCAAAGCAAGTTTGAAAATCTTTAGTCTAGTTGTCAACTATATATTGTGTATATGATCATTATATTATTGCTAAAACAACAAACTTAATAGTGGCTTAAGACTTTTGCACAGGAGAGTACGTGTCACTTAAAAACACTGGCACAACAAATTATGTGTATACTGATGTTTTACATATAAGGGGTTTTGCTAGCACTGCCAGGATTTAATGTTTTCACTTATCTATTTAAAAAAAAATAGCGATACACCAAAATAAAATTCTTTACAAACACCAACACAGAAATTTTGACATGCTGGATTAGCAACTCAAAGAAAGTGTTATTATTATTATTATTATTATTATTATTATTATTATTATTATTATTATTCAATGACATTATTATTTTTGTATGAAATTGGCTGTTTGTTCTGTTGCACAAATGTAACAAATCATTTAGATTCTTCTGCTTTTTAAAACCATGAATTAATTAGTAAGTCATTGAAAAATACAAGGTACATTGGAAGCCTGAGTTACAGAAGTTTGAGGTGATTGGTCCAGATGTTGTGACAAGTCTATAGCGATTGGTTCAGATGCAAGCGCCTGTGTTGAGCTCAACCACTATTTGTGTACAGGTAGCCGCATAATCAAGAGAAAAGAAACACATACAAATAAACAATGAAATTGAGGCTTTACCAGGCCTATATGCGTGGGAGGAGATTTAACACGATTGTTGTCTAAGCAAAATTCACATGGCCTGTGTTACTTTGGCATCATATAGCAATCCTGCTGGTGCTGCAAATACAAACAAAAAAACACCCTGGAATGAATGCACTTCTCAGGGAATATTTATGGGGATTAGTTCCTCCCAAATTAGTCCTTAGAACACAGTATAGTTTAAAACATTTAAGTAACTGGATTGTTGAATTAATTGCAATTCCTTTATATTTCTAAAAAAAATAAAATAAACTATTGATTAATATTTTTTGTAATATACTGAGTAATACAACTCTTTCACTTAAGTCTGTTATTTAAATTGAGGTTTTCTTCATAAAGCTGTCAATACAGAACAATAATGTATTTGTAAGTAACATGTATTTCACATAATCTGTAGAATACACATTGTCTATACATACATATACAGTGATACCGCATTTTTAATCGTTAATTCATTTGAGAAGGCAAGCTGAGTGCTGAAAACGATAATTACTGACAACATTTTTCTCATAAGTAATAGTGGAAATTGAACTAAGCCATTCCATGCATTGGCAGAGTTCTATTGTACAAATGCTCCACAATTTACGATGGGGTTACATTCTGACCAGCAGATTGCATAAACTGAACAGGATGCCAGTTTTTCAGACTGGGGGTGCTGTTAGAGTGCCAGGAGACACTCTCTCATCAGCCCCCTTCCTCAAACATGGTCAGTTATGTATCTGTTGAATGCCTGCCCTGGCCAGGGCTTGGACTTTGGATGCTGGGATCACATTTTGATGTTATTCAAATGAAAAACATCAATTTCATTATTAATTTCACACTGCACTAAACACTCATTCTGTGTGCATGGAAATACTGCTCCAGCCCTGAAGGATGTACACACCTCAGCATTTAAAGTTTTAAAAAATAAACTTCTGGTTAAAATTATCAGCACTGTTTTCTATTTTGGTGCATCACTATTTAATGGGTATGAAAATAGACATACGCTAAAATAATTATTTTACTGACCTAAAGGCTAGTCAGAGCTATTTGACTAAAAGGAGAACAGCAGATATTTTGAAAGAGTATTTATATATTACTGTGTGCCATATTCCTCTGTATATGTTACAGTTACTGTTGGGTTACTTGGGTTTGATTCAGTGTGTTAAGTGTTGCCAGTTTTTTAATGCCAGCACAGTTTTACTAACCTGCCATATAAATTCAGTTACAGTTAACAGTGTAGTTACATCAAAAAGAGCAAAGGCTCCTTATCAGAAAGAATGACTTTAATATATGCTGTACACTATAAATACATGCACAGAGAAAGCACTGATAAACTGTGACCATATTGGGCACGTTTCAATTCAGCACACTTTAAGATTTCTCCATCAACATGCCTTAAAACACATGTAAGGATTTAAAGGCAATCAGTCTGCTTAATCGGCAGTTAGCATGCTGCAAGCAATTTCACTGTTCTAACAAGATTTTACTCTCAATGCTGTGCACACACAAACACACACAATCCCAAGACACCACTTGTTTGTGCAGTATATGAAACTCATAACTGACTGAGAGCACAATTACAGGCCTCTAATGACCGTAGTTCTCCCCCTTTTCACCCTTTGCTCTCTGACTGTTTACAGCTTTTGTTACTCTTTTTTATGACAGCATAATCAAACTGTGTGAAATTTGTAAAAAAAAAAAGAAAAAAAAGGCGGCGGGGGGAAGAAAAGAAAGAAAATAGAGGCATTATGTGTCTTTTGATGTCACCAAGTGCTATACTGTAGTATAATGCTGCTTGTTCTTACGTTGTTGCGTTCCTCACACACTGTCTACCACTCTTGGTCCTGAGTCTTAACAAGTCACATAAACTGCCCAAGCATTACACATGACTGAACAGTGTTTTCCAGCTCAGGTTTAAGCCGATAAACTGCCAGTTTACCAGGAAATACTTTAGGGACATACACTGTGCCAGTTTATTAGATACTCGTGTGTACAACCTAATAAATTGCTGTATCAGTGTAAATGAAATCATTAGTCACTCCCAACCAATGGGTGATGCACATCCTGTGATTTGAGCGCCACAGAGAAATAGTATTACGTTGGGATTACAGCCAGAGCAGAAAAGAAATCATTGTGCACAAATATGTTATCATATAAAAAAGGTATACCAAAATAAAAGCCAGGGAAAGTTGTTATTGTCAGATGTTGTAGACTCTCACGCTAAACCCTGTACATCGAAGGCGAATGCAGGATTCTGTATCCAAAGATTCTGAGAAAAAAGCCCATTCATTTGGCACCTGCTTTTATCCAAAGCAATTTACACGAGAGGCAGATTTTCAATCCAAGCATAAAACTAACCTGAGGCCTTCTGTTTACTTTGTGTATTGTTGTGGATGGTTATAAGCCTTAATAAGGGGCAACAATGAGTGTGTTTACAAGTACATTGATACTAGTAGCATTAGAATTTGTCAGTTAATCAAAACTCCTTTACATTTCTACAGCTGCACATAATAAAGCGCAGTTGTAGAGCAACCCAAGGCCCACCTCAAGGAGCGCTGAGACCCAGGAACATCTGATGTGGCAAATGTTGCAAACGTATAAAACACATCCAGACAACTGTATTAAACTATCAAGTGTGCCAGTAATCAGGACTCTGGTGCCATATGCCCACAACAAGATTTTATGCAGTATCAAACAGCAAACAACATCCAGACCTACAACGGTGCCACTTCGTACACAGCAGAGCTCACCTCTCCAGAGGGGAGCTACAAACAATTGCGGTTCAGCAATGAAAGCTATCAACTGAGCCAGATTGATTCATATCTCTGACAAGCCAAGGCTTGAGCTTAGTATGTTCAGTGGTTGGCTCCCAGGTTTATTATCTGGGGAGAATTTTCATTAGGGAACTACAGTCGAATTGGGTTAATCAGACCACATCAGGACGCTATTGTTTTGGTCCTAATAACCAGCTGGTCCGATTAAACGAACATGCCCTATGTTACAAGACGTACTATGTAACATATTAAATGTTTATTAAACCTTTATTGTGCAATTTACACGTATAGCAAACGTACAAACAAGAACTACTGTTGCTTACAAACTTTGTTCATTGA
>JAVSBV010000055.1:6500690-6519481 GCA_033117975.1 Parotocinclus spilosoma
GAAGTTGCTTTGAGACAATACTCTATTGTAAAAGGCGCTATATAAATAAAACTGAATTGAATTGAATTGAATTAATCGTCAGTACAGAATTCAAAAACAGCCATCAATGTGGTAGCAAAGTGTCAACAATTAACTTGACAAAAAGTGCCGTTGGCATTTCAATGGGTAGTAAATTAGTTATTTATTATAACTGTAACTTTTTCCTCATCCGAGCCCTGAGTAAGGGAACTGAAATTTTAGCAGCCCTCACACAGCATAAACAATGCCAAACAAAGCGTTCACTGTTGCACGGCTTTATGACTCAGCACACTCTCAGCAATAAAGTAAAACCCTAAATTCCACAGAGCTCCTCCGAGATCTTTCGCCGCTTTAAAGCAAACCAGATATCACAGTCTTTGGCTAGAGGGTAAAAAGTGTCCACAAGGGGGCCCACACAAACACGCTGACAGAATCCTTAAAGGCCCTTTTGCGATAATTAATCCCAGACTTGCCTGGAACATGAAATTCAGGACTCTCATATGCAACTGAAATATGCTGAACAGGCCACAGCAGTGAGCTCACCTCCTCCTCAAGTTTGACTACTTTAGCCTGAGCGTTGTTCAGTGCCTGGTCCCGGATCTCAATGTGCCTGCGCTGGTCCTCGTTGGTGGAGCGCAGTGCGTTAAGCTCCATCTCAAGTTTCTCCTTTTCTCGCTGGGTCTCTTTGTCTGTAGGGCAACCAATGAGTGGGAAAACAATTGTTTTTTTTTTTACAGGTGGCTTTTCTCAGGCTTCTGCAGATAAACCAACAAACTAACGGCATTTAGGTGCCTCTTGATAGCTGTAGTGTAGGCTTTTTAAAATAATATTTAAAGAAAGATATTACTAAAAAGGAGTGCTTACTCTGTGCCAGAAGCTGAGAAATGGTTTTCCGATTGTCCTCAGTGCCCTCATACTCTTTGGCTGCTAGCTGCTTATTGGCGGTCTCCATTCGTTCTATGGTTAAAAGAAAGACATGCTATGATGAAACACAACATACTGTACATTCTTTCAACTTCATGTTAGAAACTAGAGTATTCTATGTGAGTTTGAACTATCAGCATTATTATTTGTAAAAGTTTTAGTGGTTAAAGTTTTCTGGACAGTGATGAAAAGTACACAGGAAATGCTTTATTGTTAAATAATAGCACTCCTGATATGATTTATTTTCAAAAAGTCCTGATCCTGATGCATTTTAACATCTAAAATAACATGTACTAAATGCAGCTTGTGAAGTGACTTTGAAATCTACTCTTACTTTTATAAACATTCTTCTCAAAAACATAACACCTTGGCCACTTAGAAAATTAAAAGTCAACCTACACAGCTTAAAAAAATAGGGGCTATTTAATTTTGAAATAGCAATATATTTGTACAGCGTGGTAACTGCAACTCACTACAGGCACGTCTAAAAGGAGATGGCTCAAACAAAAGGGCCATTATACCACTGGGGTGGCTGTTTTTCTTTTGTGCAATAGAAAAACCTTTAAGGAAGCACGACAAATGAAAAACAATATTCCCTGCCTCAGTGGTAGCGCAACCACATTTTAGGATGAGAATTCCAGGACTGAATGCTTGCCCTGTAACTTCCTCTTAATATAAGAAAAAAAACTTCAAATTGTCCTGAAAGGCTGGGGCTCTTTTCCCCCCTGTCTGTTAGACTATACAGCAGAAAGAATGTGAAACATGGAAAGCAAGAACTGAGGGCATGAGTGAGTGAGAGAGAGAGAGAGGGAAATAAGAGAGGGAAAAACCTCTGGTGTAAAACTCGTAGGGCTCCCCATGGACTTGAAGTTCAGGCATAGTGCCATAAAACATGGCTTTTACTGTTCTATGCTGTTATAAAGAACATGGTGGAGCAAAGTTAAAAAGATGGTATTGTTCATCCTATTGCTGACTCACTCACAGCCTCTGTGCTCACACAACACATGCCTTTGTATTGTATTGTGTTCTATATAATAGCCATAAACGAGGTTTGAAAACACATTCAAATAAACTGTGCAGATTTATAAATCTCCGTTGTATTTAGAACTCAGAATAACACCGTAACATCTCTACGCCTTTAATACGAGTGTAAATACCCAGATCTATGAAAATACATGAATGTAGCATGGCAGCTAACTAGCTGCAAAATATTTTCCTCAGCTAGCACTTCTGGATTGTCCATCTGTCAGTCAACATCATGCATTTTTTGACACGCCTCTTTTGTTTCTGTCCATTTTCTCAGTTCTACTGACCATACAGAAGCACATTGTAGTTCTACAATTGTAGACTGTAGTCCATCTGTTTCTTGCTTTGTTAATCTCCTTTACTGTGTTCCTTAACTGTCAGGACCAAAACGGATCAGATACTATTGGGTGTATCTTGGGTTATGGATCTTTCTCGTCACTGCAGCAATACTGGTGTGTTAGTGTATGTTGTGTTATTATTATGTTCTGAATCAGGCACAGCAGTGCTGCTGGAGTTTAAAACCTCAGTCACTGCTGGACTGTAAATAGTCAACATCAGCATCCTGTTATTTACTGCTATTCTAGCATAGATAGGTTATATACATGGCAATATGGACATAAGTTCAAAATCTTTTTTTAATATTATTTTGGCAAATTTTCCTGTTATCTCAATAGAATACCCTAGAATTGATGATGTTTTATTGTCAGCAGCAGCAAGTCACAGTTTGGTAACATGGTGAGTCATCCCCATGGAGGAGGACTCGATGAGTGGAAGCTGAGTGTCCTATAAACATCAAATTTTAATAAATATAGTTGTACACAAGTAGAACGACAAACATTTTCTTCGCCTTCATCTTCGTCCTCATCTTCGAGGGCGTTGGTTGGGATTCCTGTCAAGTCGTGCTTTAAATTTGTATAGGTTATTCTTAGTGCTATGCTTCCATTACTTATTTTTTTGGTTTGTGTTTTTACAGAGGGTACATCAGTGACACTGCAGTGCTGAGAATGATCCACCTGATCTGTGCTGGCCCTGTGGAGGTCCTAGCCATTTAGGAAGGGTAGCAGTGGACTAACAAAGAATGTGCAGAGATAGATGGACTACAATCTATAATTGCAAAGGTACAAAATTCCTCTATACGGTAACTAGAACCGAGAAAACGTACAATGATTATATAAGCTGAGGGATGTATTTATTAATTTGGCCAGTGAGCATGGCTGATTGGAATGGCATTTACTGGCCCAGTGTTGCCAGAGTAATCCTACAGTAAGTATAATTGCTCCTGGAGCTCACCTCTTAGATCCCTGTTGAAGTCGTGCAGCCTGCGCACCTCCAGCTCCAGCTTGTTCCTCATGGTCTTCTCCAGAGATTCTCTCTTGGAGGATGACTTAGCCAAGTTCTCATAAGCCTCAGACACCAATTGGATTTCAGTCTCCAACTGCAGAGAAGAGGATCTTAAAAGTTTTGCCAATGTTTCTTCCGACCGGTTTACTTAACCACAGCTAACTCTTTAACATGTACCTTCTGCAGCTTGGACACCTTCTCCCCAAACACTTCCATCTCCTGCTTGAGTTGCCGGTTCTCTTCAGTCAGCATGTCAACCATCTGCTGAGCACGTGTCAGCAAGGCATAGGGATCACCCTGGAACGAGTGGGGGTGTGGGAAGTGCTGCCCAGGACCTGGCTGTTGCTGTCCCTGTGGATGAAATTGGTGCTGGTGCAGGTGGAGACCTCTGGGTGCTGAGCCATAGGGGTCATGAGGAAAGCCATGCGGCCGTGTATGTTGCGTAGGGTGCCCCAGGCCTGGACCATATGGCTCACCCTGGTGAGAACCTGGCCCCTGTGGACTTCGTGGCCCCATGGGGAATAGTGGCTCCACCTGGTGGGCCATGGGTGGAGAAGAATGTGAAGAGGCCATTGTGAGAGTGGAGGACTGAGCACGGGACAGTGACCCCACTGAGGTGACAGAGGACGTGGGGCTGTGATGGTGGATGGGCCGTTGAGAATGGCCTGAGCCCTCTTTATTGGAGCTGTGAAGAACAGAGTATACCGTCACAAAAAGGTATAGCCTATGCGAAATGTTGAGTAAGGTTCACCATACACACCATACACTACCAAACTGAGTAACTGAACACAAGGCAACTGTAGATATATTTTGAAGATCCCAGTGTGGGCTTGAAATCCATGTAATTTCTCAAAGGCCTCAGTCTTCAGTTGTCGCAGAGAGAACAATGGGAGCTACTGCTATCGCTACCCACCTGTCCATATAGGCCTAACTGTACTCAAAGCAAACTGGAAAAACTGGTTAAAAACCATGCAACTGGCACATTCTACATGTATTTTCCACATTGCAGGTGGCCCACAAAATTATTTTTCACAGAAACATTCCTCTTTCTATGGAACCTACTGTAATAGGAAAACAGTCAGGCTGTAACTTGCAGTAGCTGATTACCACAATTTGGATGACATTCTTTTAGGTTATGCCACACTGGCTCTGTAGTAGATGAATTAAAGGAAAACAGGCAAAACTGGCTTTTCTTACAACGCCTGACAGCATGTTCTAGCACTCCAGGGAAGGGCCATTCAAATGGGAATTCAGTCTTTCCTAGTTTCTGAATGCATAACACTTACCTGGTGGACTGTGAATAACTTCAATCTGTTATTTATTCTAATCAAATGCTTACAATCTGCATGCTATGGCTGAGATATTTCCAAAATGATAAAACTTAGGCTCCAGACAAACTAAATAATATATCCCAAATAGTGTTAAACATTTAAAAAATGCTAAATAAAATGCCTCCTGATCCTGAAACCATTTTCTCAGCATCTACACATTTGATAATATATAGCCTAGCCTATAAATAGACCAGGGCAGCATGGTGGCTCGGTGGGTAGCACCACTGCATCACAGCAAGACGGTCCCAGGTTCAATCCCAGCGTGGAGCGGCCTGGGTCCTTCCCGTGTCTGCATGGTTTTACTCCAGGTACACTGGTTTCCTCCCACAGTCCAAAGGCATTGGTGTCTCTAAAAATGTCCCTTAGTGTGTGACTGTGTGCATGTGCCATATGATGGATCAGCACCCCGTCTAGGGTTGTTCCTGCCCTTGCGCCCAGAGTCGCCGAGTGGGCCCTGACTGGCCAGCAACCCCGTGTGAAAGATATTAAATGAATGAATGTAAACAGATACACACTACAGTATGGCTCAGGAACAGTTCCAATACCCTCAGAAAAAAGTGCAAATGTAGTAAATTTTGTGAAAGAGTTCTAAATAAATTCACCTAACCAGGTCTTACATTTCTGGTTCAGGTTGGGGAACTTAAGCTATACTAATCCCATCTGAAATAGTATAAGTGAAGTCAGCAGAGTAAATTATTAACTTGCCAACTGATGAGATTTTAAAAACTCAGGGAATTTGGCTGCTAAACTTGACTTGTAGGCTTAGGCTTCTGTGCTAGCAGGAATACCATTAGTTTTGTCCAGCACTATGAATTCAGCAAAACAATTCCATTCCACTTTTAGAGGACCAGCTGAATGTAACTTGGTGTACTTCAGTACATACTAGGGGTGTGGGATATGTAGTGTCTATAGTAATAGGTGAAAGTTAAAAAGTTAAATACGATGGTGCAACAAGAGCTAAAATAGACACCACCAGCCGCACAGTCTTCATCATTAGATATAATTGCTAAATGTGTTTCATCCTTTGGATGTTGCTCAAAGGACAGCAAGCTGCAAAATATGTTAAAAATCAGTTGCCATTCAAGACAACTCGAATATTGTAATTCACCTTCTACAAACTAAACTATACTAACTAAACTAAGAAGCACACAATGCACATACAAATATTCACAAATTACAAGGTTTAAGATTCACCCTTTGCGTGATACATTATATAATATAATATATTTATTTATATTATATATATATCTATATCTATCTATCTATCTATCTATCTATCTATATATATATACACACACAAACATACATACATACATACATACATACATACATACACAAACACATACACACACAATATATATATATATATCTGTGACTTTTTAAATAGTTCCATTGCACGGTTACCTCCCTACCAGTTTCACTACAACCGTCCCTGTCAACTCCTCAAGAGACAGGTCCCACTCTTCTGCTACTGTAATCCAAACTAAATTATGCTACAAGCTCACCATTTCTGCAAAAACACTTTACAAACATGAAGAATAGTCTTAACATTCTAATAAAACAAAAGGTTTTCAATTTGATTTATCAAAATCTTCTGGCTGCAGGACTGAAGCACAGCACCTTGTGTGCTCGCACCTGTTACTTTATTCCCGACCTTTTATCTATTAGGGATCCCTACACTCACAAGCAGTATAGTTTTCCCGGAAATAACAAACTTCATCCATCCATTTCTTAAAGCATTGGAAACAGCTGGAAAACAGTGTTTATAAAAACATCTTTCCTTAACAGGAACTTACCGGAAGGAGCCGTACTCGGGTGGAGGCTGGTAACGCACATGGGGGACCTCAGCTCTGGCCTGCTGGCTTGCAGCACGGTGTTCTGGAAAGTAATGTCCTGGATCTTGGTGTTGTGGATGATGATGATGATGATGATGCTTCTGCTGTTTGGGTGGGGAGGGAAGGCCTTTAAAGGGATAGTCTGGTGGTGGACCCCGATGTGGGGGTCCTGCAGGTTTGTAATAGTCCCCTGGGGGTCCAGGTGGTGGGGGCAGCTGGGGTGAGAGAGGCGCACTGGTAACAGGCGCATGGGCTTTGACGCCACTAGTGGCTAGTGACAGCTGCATAAGCCTCTCGCTGAGTGAGCGAACATGACCCTGTTTCAGGTCCTTCAAGCCATCATCCTGGTGCACCTTGGCTGCACCAAGCCTCTGTACTGCAGGACGGCCCTCTGGAGGACGTACCTTTGTGCTGGTGACACCAGTGACATAGAAGGCGGCGCCCACTGTTGGGCCAAGCTGGGGCTGTGGTTGATGGCCACGGAAATACTGTGACTGGACCTTGGCCTCCTCGTAAGAAGGCAGGTCTTCTGGGTTCGGACCCTGGGATCCAGCACCTCCACTGCCTCCTCCACCACATCCTCTGGGGTTAAGCTGCTTTTCCATTCCGTTGTCTGCCTGCAGCTCCTGGCCCTGTGGCTCCTGCCGGGCAAGGTGGGGAACCATGGAGTGCTCGTCTCCTGGGCCTAGGAGCTGCTGCTGTGCTTGTTGTTGTTGCTGTTGTTGTTGCTGCTGCAGCTGTTGCTGCTGTTGCAAGGCGAGGTAGTTTCTTCCATCCCCATAGCGCATCTGCTCCTGCAGAAGTCTTTGCAGGACAGTGTGGCCTCCTCCACTCGCGCTTGTTGAGGTCTCTTCGGAAACGGAGGCCGTCGCCCTCATTTCCAGCTCTCGCGAACCACCCACCTCATGGAAAGAGGAGCTTCGGCCACGATCCACGCTTTCTAGGAATTGGATCAAGGGCAAGATATTTCACTGTCAGAAAAACTCAAGATCGTAGAAGATGGCAGAATAATGACTAGCCCACATCACAAGTAGCCAGCACTGACTGAGAAAGAAAATTGCAATTAAAGATCAGAAAGTGTGCATTAGACCTTAATCCTAATTACTCCTTGAATGCCAGAATAATTCTTACTGCCCCAAAGACTTCATACATTGACAGATGGGTGACAGATCATGGTTTTAGTGAATATAGAAATATAAACTGAAAGAAGCCATTTGTTTATTATAATCTAAATCAATTACTGCTGTTTTATTCCTAAAATGTCCTTAGTCATCATGTAGTCACATTTAATTTCTAGGATTGGAAATCATGACTGTACCCAGTGTCAAGGCATTAAAGTCCACCCAGCAGGCCCCTGAACCATCAAAACAGCTTATAGCAACTCAGTTTAAACATGCAGAGCAGAGCAGACAGCAGGTCATCAACATTATCTCCAAATTCAAAGCTCTAAACCTGCCCATCGTAAAAAAATGAGCTTATGACACCATAGATTTTTACATATTGCATACTATGATTTACAGTCATGTGTTAGCGCATACAAAGCCACTGCATGGAAACCATCCCATCATAGTGCATGGACTATTCACTATTTAATATTTACTATTAAGTGTAGGGTCTAAATTGTGTGCTATGAAACTGTAAGTACGACAGAATGATTTCCTTTGTTGGCCTTGCATACATGTTGCATTCTATAAGTTATTGAGCCATCTATAAGGTAGGTAAAGGAAAACTTAATACATCTATTACTTTCTGATATTCTTCGCATTCTCAAGGAGGATGAGGCTTTTTTCCGAAACATCTTTGGTAAATAAATAAATGTACATCAAGTCAAGAATGCAGCCCATCGGTGTGTTCCTGCTTTCCAACAAGACAGGGAGAGAGAGGGAAGCAAAGATTGACAAACAAAAATTCATTTGACAGTGGCATACTCCTCCTCCACTTATGCCCAAAAGAAAGACACTAAATAGATTCCATTTCCTGTTACTCTTTCCATGGGTTTTTACTCCCCTCCTGCAACTACAGGTATGCACCGCTTAACATCCATCAGATGAACATCCGAAACTTTTTAAATGGTCACGGTCTTAAGAATTATAAAGGTAACTAAACTTCTGTCTTATATACATACAATTCACATCAGAAGGTCAGAAAACTAGTACGAGCGAACCCTCACAGAATCAATCGTAAAAGGAAACATGGTATCAGTATAATTTGGTTTTGCTGTAATGTACTGTAATGTCAAAATTACTGTTTTGCACAGTACAGTACTGTACTAATTGTTTCTTATTGTGTTTTATTTAATATAATAATTTCAATTACGACACTGCGCAAATTATCTAAACTACTATGTAACAAGTATAATGTCAGGTCAGCAACAATTTGTTTTAAAGAACGTAATTTGGACATTAAACGGCACATACCTGTAAGAAGACGACTAAATTCTGATGATGTAAGATACACAAGCTCGTTGGGAAACAGCTGGAATACTAGACTACTAGTCTTGATGGGACAGAAAATCCACAAAAAGAAAACAAGCACCAAAAACAAAGTAAAACCATGTATAAACAACGACTTTTTTCTCATATAGAAGAAGATTAATTGGTAATAACCATTATAACAAATTTGTTAGCCAAATGTAGTCATTACTTTTAGACCATAATTATGCACTCTGTATTAATCACTATCACTGCTGCTCTGTTAAAATGATAGCTTGAATGAAAATACAACGAAAAAACAACCGTTTTAATTGTTTGGTGTTTTTACAGTTCCTAGTCTAACTTGCTGTCCTGACCTGACCACTCAATCTCATGTGCTCCACTCATAGCCCAACTGGTATTCCTTCATCTGACAAGACCGGTCATGTCACCTACCTGGACGGCTGCTGTAGCTGTTGTCCCAGCTCACTAATGGCAGCGCATTGCTCTTCCACTGGTTTGCCTCGTTACACTCCACAAGCTCTTCAAGGCACTCCAAAATGCTCAGGCGATCCACAAACTCCTGAACTCCCAGCCACTCTACAACAGGAAGGCACTCTCACCAACTAGAACAATGGGGGTGGGGTCCATAGATATGCAGAGGGCACATTGAGAATATTGAAAAGGGTGGGGGGTCAGGAATGTGGAATATAGGGAGCTCACAGTACACTCGTTTCCTGGCCATGACAGACCTAAAAAAGAAGTGCCCTTGTTTTCCCCCCACAGCTGTGTGATTGGGTAGCTCTTGAACTGAGGCCGATGGAGGAATGTTGACCGATTCATGGCTGAGACTAGAGCATGGATATTCTAGGCTGATGGCAGATCAGCTGGTTCAAAAGAAAGCAGTCAGTGGGAGAAAGGCTAAATTCAAACACAGGATGTGAGGATGTGCATAGTTTTAAAGTGGATTTCTCAGGGGGATAGGAGCTACTCCAGGCAAAATAATACGACAACAATGGGGATTATGCTCCTCTCAAGCTTTTGTTTACAATAAGTGAAACAGAAGTGATTTGAAAGCATTGATATACTACTAATAAGTACATTGGGCAAAATGAAATCATTTCACAGGGTTCGTTTGCATCCACAGGGAACAATTCGTTTTTTTTGCTTGCTTCCAAAGTGACTACGCTTCTCTTTTCCATAAGCAAAGAACATGTGGAGAACAGCCTCTGCTATTAACTAGTTCCTACAGTAAATCTCTGCTGACATGGTGAAAGTACAAAACTCCACGTCGCCATTCAACATCAACAAAAGTTGATCTCAGAGCCTTTGAGGCCTAACCACATAATCAGCTGAAGGGGGACAACACATCCTTCCCTTTCTTACACAAGTATCACAACAGCTCATTTAACTGTACTCATTCTCTCTCTCTCTCTCACACACACACACACACACACACACACTCAAATGATTCATTCAGTATGAATACAACAAATCATCCCCCAAACCAAAGAAAAATGACACCCAGATGGCTCGTCTCCCCGCACCCCTGATGGCTGACGTTGGAACTTGAAGTTCCTTGACTGATTCAGATAAACTGTTTATTCCTCAGACAGAACAGCCTGGAGTGAATTCATGAAATCCAACATTCCACTGAGACCATAGATAGATCTCCTCTATGTACATTCCCGAGGCTCTGACTCCAGAGCCTTGCCATGGTTATGTCAGTGACACGATACACTGACAGTTTAAGTACAGGTCTAGGCATGGAGAGTGTCAGCCTCGGCATGGAGAATGACAAAAATTGGTGAATGTTTACCAGACTGACTCCCAACTGTTTAGACAGCTACCTCACCAATATGCTGCCCACAGACACTGATTTATGCTAGAAGCTTAAACTCTGCTAGCAGCTTTAGTTGCGTAATCAAAACTGGATTATGATTACATGCACAATGACTTTAACAAGGAATTAAAATGTTATACATGATTTCGCATTACATGCTTTATTAATTCAAGCCTAGGATGTGACCATGAACAAGCCATTATATATTTCTTCCAGATTAGTTACTCACGTAGGCTTTGAACCTCATTTTTGGTCAAGACTGAATGGCACAATTACAGTCCCTCAAAAACAGATCCAGATCTACCACATTACAGAAGTAACAATACAAAAAAAACAAACAGAGAAGGCACTTACAAATTTCAAATTCCTCTTGGCAAAACAATCCACTTAATGGTCAGAAGTCTTTAACTGCCCCCTGTATCCTGAATGAACAAACTTCCTTCCACACACCTGGCTGCCGTTACACTGATGGCAATGCGGTGTGCTACCTACCACATTCCTTTAGGTGTGGCTATGAGGACAGGTGAATCTGGAGCTGAGCCAATAAGCTCCACACACCCTCATACCGTCCTGCACCACTAACTGCTGCTGCTATAAGCCTGCCCTTTCACTTCATATTACATACCGGGTGTAAAATAAATGGCTGTGGTATGAACGAATGCCACATGTAGTTTCACTGGAATGTAACTAACTGTAATCCGTAATTAATGTCTCTATAAGAGTATACATAAAGGGGTACTGAATACTAAGCACGCTTAACCACAGCACGCTTAACAGTCATGTACATGGTCCAAATTTTATTTGGGATTTACAGTTTCAACTGAATCCCATATTTCTTGTGCAATGTCCAGTACAACAATAAGCAGCATCAAACCCAGCAATGTCAATCAGTGTGTCGTACCTACAAATATATCATGAATAAAATGTTTAATGTTAAAAGGTTTAATCTAAAGTACAAACAAACGTAATAGAATTAAGGCTATATTGAGCAGGACCTTTTTGGACATACATGTAACGTCACAACGTAATTTTTAATTTTTGTTGGTTATTTTATTAGCCTCACTTTCCATACAAGTTTACTTTTTGGTGCTCCAATTACAGAGCTCCTGTCATCCTGTTTTTCAAATGGTCAGGACCCACACAAGACCATCACAAAGCAGGTAGTGGGGTGGTATGTTAATTCAATTCAATTCAATTCACTTTTATTTATATAGCGCTTTTTACAATGTTGCATTGTCTCAAAGCAGCTTTACAATATTACATTATCTTAAATGGCCAATCCCAAGTTGAGCAAGCCTCTCCCCTCTCTAGGGCAACAGTGGCAAGGAAAAACTCCCTGAAAGTGGTAGGAAGAAACCTCGGGAGGACCAAGACCCCACAGGGGACCCATCCTCCATGGGTGGCCTAGATGTTAATTAAATAAATACTTAAGTATATTAAATTATAGCAAAATTAGGTTAATAATTTAAATAAATAACACATTAATAATACAATTAAAATAAATAAACTAAATTATAAAACAACTAGATTATAAAATGAGTCCTCAGTGGGAGGTCCTTGGTGGCACATTGTCTCCTAATGTCCAACCGATGGAGGGAGTTACTGCACTCTGGTGGGACTGGTTTCTCTTAATGGAGACCAGCAGAGCGACGCCAAGCTGGAAGAACAGCCAAGCGTGTGGTTCCGGAACTGGAACCGGAACATCAGCTCTGGTCATATTTAGGTCACACCTGATGTTTTGTTTATATATTTTCATCAATAAATGAATATTGACTTAGGTGCGTTAGTGGCAAATAGGTGACGGACTGTGTTGTGCACTTTTATGTGTTGCAATTTTCAGAGATGTGAATTGGAAACATTTGTGACTTACATACACCTGGAAGTGCCTGCTAGACCTTGTGCTAATGGCTACTAGTACCATTGTGCTGGATTTACCTACTTAAAGATTTAAAATGTTTAAAAGTTGATCCTGTGTTTCCTGTTTTGGAAATTGTTTTTTTCTTCAGGTGGAATCATTTCTTTTTGGTTGGGTGCAGCCAGCGAGGTATGTTTCTATTCCATCGTACGTCTTCAGATTTTGGTGCTGGATATAGGATTGCTTTAGCAGAAGGGAAGCATTTTAAGCTTCCTTAAAATTGGCCCACAGTAATTAATCTTTTTAATTAATTAAGCTTTTGTAAGGTATCTAAAAATTGGGGGCAGCCTTATTTTTTGGAGTGGACATACTTATGACATAAAATGTAGTCTTAGGAGATCAGGGAAAAAATGAGGCTTGAATATGTTTTGTGCACCCTACGATGGATCTGCGCCCCGTCTAGGGTTGTTCCTGCCCTAGTGCCCAGAGTTTTCGGGTGAGCACTGGGTGGGCACCGGCTGGCCCGCCAACCCATGTGGATTAAGTTGAAGATGATGAATGAATATTTTTCTTATTACAGACCTGTTATGTAACAGAGATCACTTATTAGAAGGGTGTCTACATACTTTTGGACACATCATTTAGATGCCTTCGTAAAAAAAGTTAGGTGAGTTAGTTCCTAAATTAATGTAGTGTTAGTGTGAGTGTTAGATCGGAATTTATGCTGATGAAATCTGAGGTAATTAGGAGTAATGGTGCTTGGTTAGCCACAGCTCAAATATCCAGTCTTGGATAAATTGCTAAGTGTTGCCGTCACCAGTCTTCCAGTCCCAAACTCATGTCACATGGAGACACAAGTTTCCAGTGTGACTGCAGTTTAAAACTTTGAAGTCACGGGTATTACATAATTAACGGATAAGATGAAGTTAAGGAATACTGGAGTATTCTATTCAATAATCCTCAGTTTTGTGTAAGTAATTAATTTGTTACAATCCTATAGTCATTGTGGATGGGATTCTGTTATAGGCATGTCTAAGTCATTTCAGAGTCTGCCATCCTCCCAAATCCACCCTCAGCTTCTTCCATCCAAAATACTGAAATAATTCACCTTCATCGCCTTTCCAAGCCAAACACCTCTGCTCCTCGTGTTCTCCCTCTCACCGTTCCAGATTTTGCCTAGGTGGCCTGCTTTTTCACTGTGTGTGGTCTTCGGTGGGGCAGATGCTACCCTACGCGTTGAACATTTCCACTGCTGCTTTCCTCGTACTGTACTCGCTCTCTTTCTTTTTCTCACTCTGCTGGTGCCAAGTGCTCACTCCCTGCAAAACTGCTCACACTGGAGACACACCGGGGCAAATATTTACACAAGATGCTGTTGGAATGCCAGCTTTTCATGGCTCGATGCAGATCGCAGTCCACATAGCTGGCGGTGTGTGGAGTTTTAATTGATGCAGCGCTGATGCATCATTGTGTTCAATCAGCCGTGTAACTTCGCCTCACAGAGATGTTTATATTATGGAAATGGCCTTATTGAGCATCTACACTTTAGCAGTGTGCTGCGGTAGCTAAACTGTACAGTACTGAGCTGCGACAAAGGAGGTAAGCAAAAGGAGATGATCAAGACCATGATTCATATGCTGTATTTGTCTATGTTCAATCGTCGACAAAAAGTTAGCACACCCAGATAGAATAGAAATTTTGGAACGCTCCAAATCTCGGCATGCAGTTCTGTCTCGGGCAAATAGTAAATGATTAGGTGTGGTCTAATCAGACAGGACCTATAACTGCTTCTTTTGCTGCCCTATAAAAGGCTTTCGGGTGCTACTTTTGGGTAGTGTACCTCTTGATGAGAGACCATTGCCTGCTGGACATGCCTCTACGATGCACTCAAAGGCATTTTGCCAAGACCTTAATAGAGGAGCATCATTGGACTGAGAGAAACAGGATGGTTGTTTCAATTAATTGCTCTCCATCTGGACCGTTCTGACCTAGCTGTTCCATGAGGGCATGGACACATGGAAACTGGTTCTGGACGTCTCAGACAGACCACCAGTAGAGAGGATTGGTTGATTTGCAGACAAGCTCGGACAGATTTGTTGTTCACCACGCAGACACAAGTGGCACCTTCATTACATAGCCCTGTGTCTGCCCGGACCATTTCCAGTTGCTTAGCAGAAGAAAATGTATTGTCATGGAACCCATTACATGTCCTGCTCTTGCCAGACAGCCAATAAGATATGAAAATTTACTTAACGGAATGTGTTTTTGTCTGAAAGATTAGACAAGGAAGATTTCTCTGGGATGTTTGTATAGCTGCTTGTTGTACCTGCCGTGGTAATCACACAATCGCCTTGTTTAATTGATACGGCAGGACTAATAACATAACACTTGACAATTTTCGACCTTCGCTAAAGGCTCACTAGTGGTCAAAAGCACCCTGGATGCCTTTAAGTCTGAATTGTGTCTGGTATGTTTATGTATGTTTATATTCCATCGTACGTATTCAGATTTTGCCATTTTGATATGCCATTTTCTTTTATGTTGCATGCTTTATAGGACTGCCTTAGCAGCCACTGAAGCATTCGGTGCTTCCTTAAAATTGGTCCACAGTAATTCATCTTAGTGGGGGGCTTTTTAAGGTATCTAACAATTGGGGGCAGCCGTATTGTTGGGAGTGGGCATACTTATGACATAAAATGTAGTCTATATAGGCAACTCACTTGGTTTTAAGACAGACCCTTTGTATTAGTAGATCAGGGAAGAAGATGAGGTAGAAGCCTTAGAAAGTGTCAGAATCTCATTCTACTGCTGCTGTTTGTCATTAGATGTCATGCTTGAATATGTTTCGTATTATGGACCTGTTATTAGAATTAGATTCAGAATCTCTTTATTTCACCAAGTATGATACACATACAAGGAATTTGATTTGATGAGAGCACACACGTTGACAAATAACAAGCACAAAAATGATTAAACAAGGATTACATTAATAGAGAGATTAAAATAATAGTAAGTTAACTAGGATGAGAGGTGGCTACTGCGGTTGAGGAGCGCTACAGCACTGGGAAAGAAGCGGTTTGCATGCCGTGTATTGCTGGTTTTGATGAACCTGAGTCTTCTACCTGAGGGTAGTGTCTGGAAGAGGTTATGTAACAGATTTCACTAATTACAAGGTTATCTACATACTTTTAGACACACACTGTAGATGCTTTGTGATTTAGTTACCAAATTGTGTGATATGGTAGAATATAAAGGAAATTCACTACTCAGGTTAAGATATTAAATACGTATTGCTGACCTTTTAAAAAGTGTCAGTCTTTGTTTCCACAAAATCTCTGCTCTTTAACCCCAAGAGATAACAGCCACTTCAGCAAAATACAATTTTCTTTTAAACACGATGATATCTGGTTGTGGGCCTTTCATTTCTCACTTACAAGTGTGTTATCTGGCTGTGTGACATTTCTATACAAAGCAGGGTTTGTTCATCTGTTCTCCTGCCATGGGTGTCAGCAGCATTCTCTGATATCTGACAGATTGCTCCTTTGTCTTTTGTCTATTATCACTATGCCTGTCTGTGTCCCTGAGGTTGTCAGGGCATCAGCCTCTCAAACTCCTTATCTTAGGGTAATACTGATTTGCTATTAAAACAGAAGTGCTGTATAATCTACAGGTACCATGTTAGGGGACCTGACACTTAGTAGGCATGGTCTAGGATTTGTTTTATTTCATTCTTCATTGGGTCACTACAGCTATAATAATTATCATATTTTATAATAGCTCGGAAACAAGCAACCAGGCATTAGTAATACAAAGGTTCTGTAAGTTTACCTGGCTGCAGGAAGAGGTAAAAAAAAACTTTGACAAAAAAAGGTTTTGGGGGTTTTTTTTGTCAAAAATAGTTTCCTTTATTTTATTTTATTTATGTATTTGTCATTTGTTTATTTATACTTATATTATAGTTTATATTTGACAATCAGCTTAGTGTGGTTGTTTATTATTATTATTATAACTATTATTAGACCATTCACATAAATCTAAATCATACCCCATGCTGTTGGACTGTTGAAATGGGCTGGGTAGGGCTGGCTGTTAATTCAATTCAATTCAATACACTGTCTTAAAAGGCCAATCCCAAGTTGAGTAAGCCTAGGGCGACAGTGGCAAGGAAAAACTACCCTTCATCTGCCCAACCCTCCAATCCGGGCTCACCTCAGGAGGCCATCAAACAGCCCAAGGCTTTGTCTACTCTGAGATGCTCTGAGTTTGTCAAAATAAAATGTACATATGTTAAAATAGGTTAAAATAACACACTGACTGGAAAAAAACATATATCATTACTCAGAAATATATTTCATAAGCTTATGTTTGATTAAAGTGTTTAGATGAAAAGAGAAAAGGAGCCAATATGGCAAAAAAAGGGGGGGGAAATGGCATGGAAGAGAAAAGGAAATAGCTGCAACAAAAAATTGCAATAAATCATTTTATTCTTGTGTCTGGAGGGTGCAGTTTACTTTAGGATTAGGATTATGGAAAAAAGGATTGGAACCACTGGGCTAGTGTATTGCCACTGCTCTAATAATAATAATAATGATAATAATAATAATAATAATAATAATAATAATAATAATAATAGGAAGAAGAAGAAGAAGAAGAAGATCGAAAATATTTCAAATATTTAGCTTGTGTGTTTTAAGTGTACACTGTATAGTACAATTTATTGCTTTTAATGCTTATTTATGATTATTTATAATTTATATTATTTATCTAAAAATATATATATATCTAAAGTTTCAGTTTCCAGTAATCAGTTAAAAAAGCTTTTTCTTTGTTCTTCTTATTTAAAGTACCCTACTACAAATGTAAATTGTGCACTGTACCTACTTGGATCAGTTAAAAAATGTTTGGTTTGTAATGGGTACTTTGCCACCCCACTTACAATTATTTATCATATACAAGTGGCCATTCTTAAGAGAAGCAATATGGTAAGAAAGTTAGCCATCAAGGGGCTTTCCGTGTACCAGCTGCAAGATTTAGCAGATATATTTCATCTGTTAACTAGGTGACTCTGGCAAGACCTGACATCAGCGATCTACAGCATTCCTAATGTGTACCTCTTTTCCTCAGAACAAACTGCTCATTTATCTTCATTTTCGTTTCACACTCCGTCTCTACTCTATCTCTGTAAGAAACGGGGTCATGTAAATTTAATGTAAACTCACAGAGAGAGCTCCTGCTCGACCGAGTCAGTTTTATTATGATGATTTTTAACTCCCATCCTGTGAACTGTCAGAGTGAAAAAGAGAATTTACAACTATGGTAATACATTTACTGTGATTTATGGATACAATCCATCCCGAGGCTGACCATACCATGCCATCACAGTAAAGCACTTTTTATTGAATTTAAATATATAAATACTTGTGTTGAATGAGTTTTTAGAAATTTTACTCACTTAACCATCAATTGACATAGGCACCACAATACAGGTACTGCATTACATTCTGTGAAACAGGACATTGACCAAAACGAACCACACATCACCATCATATAGTCTTTTTATGCTGCTCTATGTAAACATAAAGGGTATTATCACACGAAAACTGGGTGCAAAGGATACTTAAAGGCATTAGAGATACTGCTGAAAACACAAGTGGAAACCTTCCATCTAAACAGCATCCGTAATTCAAGTGCATTTTTAATTTCACTACAATTATAGAACATACAGTAAAATACTGTCGCAAGGATTAAAAGCAGGTTAAGAGAATGGTATGTTGGTTCTGATGAAAGCTAAAATACACCTCTAAAAAAAATAATAATAATTTTAAATGTTATGCTTTTGTGTCTTTAACTACATAGTTGAACTAATGAAAATGTACATACATGTAGAACATATATATATATATATATATACAGTGTTTAGTCGCCAGTTCGCGGTTCACCTTTGTGCACTCGGTGCATCGCTGGTTTTCAAAAAATATGAATGGAAAAAAATATATCGAGTTATATATAGCGAGTTTTTGCGGAACTTCACAAAATGTATACAAATGTATTTCAAATATTTATTCTATCAATAAAGAAATGTTATAAATCATAAAATATTACGATTTACAGTAAATAGCGTATTTACTCGGCGGATGAATACTCACCAAAAACGAGAAGTAACACTAGAGCATCGGCCGCCTGAGTCGCTACTTGCCGACATGACAA
>JAVSBV010000055.1:6527428-6542730 GCA_033117975.1 Parotocinclus spilosoma
ACAATTTGGAATAAGGCTGTAACGTAACAAAATGTGGAAAAAGTAAAGCGCTGTGAATACTTTCGGGATGCACTGTATCTGGGTCTGATCCACTTGTACCATGCCACACACACTAACACACTAAGAATCATCTGTCACCAAAATGGTACCTGATCTTTGGTGGTCCTGTGGGGGTCCTGACCATTGAACAAGAGTATGCATACAAAAAGTATGTAGAGAAACAGACTATAGTCTGTAATTGTAGAACTACAAAGTTCTTCTCTGTGATAAGTAGACGCGCTAAAATATTATGCATAGAAAAAATGTAGGTGTACCATTTAATGTAACTACAGTATCAGGATTGTATCTGAATAGGGCTGCACTGCACTATGAAGGAGGTGGCTTAAGATATACTTTAGTCACATATTAAACAAGAATACATGTCTCACCAAGAAACATCTGATAAAAATGCAATGTGTCAAAGCAGCGTTCACAATATTATATTATCTTAATAGGCAAATTCCAAATTTAGCTAGCCTTGGGCGACAGTGGCAAGGAAAAAAACCCTAAATGTAGAAGGAAGAAAACTTGGAAGGACCAAGACTCAAAAAGGGACCCATCCTCCTTTGGTGGCCTACATGTAAACTGAAATTGTTAAGTTTTATCAATAGTAAAACTAAGTAAATAATTAAATTTAAATTAAATAACAAAATAGGTTTCAGATAACAAGTCCTCAGCAGGAAGTTCTTGGGGGCATATCGTCTCCTAATAACTATGTATGAGAAAGCCTATCCCCCCTGACTTTTTTATTCTAGTAATTTGTGTGATGTTGTTAATGTGCACGTCAAGGGAGAGATCTGAATCAAAAGTAACACCTCAGTTTTTTACAGTTTTAAACTGGCGTTACAGAACAGCCTTCTAGATTTAGGATATAAATAGCCAACCTGTCTTTCACAGTCTTGGGTCCAACTAATACAACCCCTATCTGAGTTAAGTAAAAGGAAATTAAATAACATGCAATTTTTAATTTCTATAGAGAGAATAATAACGGACCAAGCGCAGGGGAGAGATTTTGGAGAGACAGAACACAGGGGTCAAGATTGGCTTTTGTAATCAGCGGTTTTATTATGGCACAATTAAAGGATTTGAGGACACAACCAAGTAATGGTCCTATAATACTGGGTATTAATTCTTTAAGAAAATATGTAGTTATTGGATCTAATAAACACTGCCTTACCTCATAAACACTGAAATAACATTACACAGTATACCTGAGCAAACGTGATTGACGCCTTACTGAATTCTGTATTTCTTATACTGTTTTACAGCACCACTGCTGATCAAAAAGCACACTGGACATTTGAAATAAAATGTTAAGATATATTGAGGTTTTTAAGAAATGCTTATATCATTAATCAACAATATCTTCGACAAATGACGTTGAATGGAATTCCAGCTGATCTTTTTTGTCAGTGCTTTCCCATAAAAGTCTACACTAGCATGTGATTGAGGTAGATGCTCTTTCTTTCCCTATAAATCTTTCCTCTCATGCTTCTGTTACCAAAGATACTTTGATTAGTACTTTATGAACACACTGATGATGTTATTGCATTATCTTTGTGACCCTCAACAGCTAGTTAAGGCTAGTGTGTCATGGCAAGAGTCCTTAAAGTAGGTGACATCATACCACATAACTCGTGTATCGTCAGACCCGTTACTGTTGTTTTTAAAACTTTGCCACAGTCACTTCAGTGTGTTTACTATAAAGACTTCCATTTTAATGTCAAGACTGCAAAGTGAACCATTTATCTAAGCAGTACGTGCATTTAATTCAATTGATCTTTTAAGGTGCGCAAGCTGTTGGTGACTTTATGTACATTTACAATTGAAAGTAGGCCAGTTTGAATGCCAAGAACATCAGATTTATTCTTACTTCATGCCACTTGCTCTCATCCTAATAAATTTACACATTAGGCATGTTACATGTAGCGCTGCATGAAGACCTCACCAATTATTGCTCAGAATTTAGATTTGCCTGTGCCGTGAGGTCTAATACTCTTACATCACAAAACTTACAAAAGATGTTTGTGCAGACTAAATCGTTCAAATAACGTCTAGTACTGTGCTCATATTTTCCTGTCTTTGGCATAAATTTGCAATGCCGTGCTTATTTATCCCACCTTGCCTTTATTTTACATTGCAAAATCCTATATATTAAATACGAATCACTGTATTCTTGTGAAAACACAACATTTTGTTTCACATTTCAATATGTTGTAGACCTTTGTGGGCCTTCATGGTTCCATTTATATTGTATTTTTACATTTACATTTACAGCATTTAGCAGAAGCACTTATCCAGAGCGACTTACAACCTATAAGACCCAGTCTTACACTTCAAGCAATGGTGGGTTAAGGGCCTTGCTTAAGGACCCAACTGTGGCAGCTTTGGCAGAGGTGGGATTTGAACTTGGCCATCAGGTCCAGAGTCAAGTACCTTAACCGCTAGGCTACCCAGTCCCAGTTTTTACAGTGGAACACAATAGAGGTAAATTTGAGAGAAATTGCAGGTGTAAAATCCCACCTGTTTTGTGACCTCACATGTCTGTGCCTAACTTTTGTTTCATTAAATGGTACTTGCAACATGAAGTAATGATAGCTTAACAGATTAGTACAAAATAATTATATCCAGACCAACTCTATGCAGCTGTGTAAACCCATTTTTGGGCAGCCTGTTCAAATTATTAAAATATCTTGCATGCAGTTAAATGTTAGATGCTTCCAGTTTTCCCTGAAAAGTCGGTTCTGAAATGTGTCTTTATAAATACTGTCACTGGCCACTTTATTGGGTACACCGCCTTGTTGCTACTGTTGCCTATTTACCATACACATGGTCTTTGTATTTCTACAATTACAGACTGTAGTCCTTTTGTTTCTCTACATACTTTGTTAGTTCCCATTAAAGTACCTCAGTACCTCTACTGATCAGGTACTGGTTGAGTGGTGGATCATTCCACAGCATTGCCATAACAGTGATGTCATGCATGGTGGTGCTTAGTGTGTATTTCACTGGTACCTTTTATTCTCTACATCAGTGTTCACAGGATGCTTCTCATGATGCTGACAGTAGATAGATTGCAGTCTATAGTAGAACTTAGACATACATATACAATGGACAATGAGTGCCTAATAATATAGTGGGTAAGTGTATGTTCAAGCCATCATGTACTTATGTTTGTATTCATTGCACCCAATACACACTGACGTCTGAATTGTATCTGATTGCTTTCCTGAACCACTTCAGGACATGGCTTAAGATGCATGTGGACACATATAAGTGTCAATGTACCTGTCTCTCCAAGACACACAACTGCAAAAACCCACTCAATACTTTATAATGTCATCCAAGAGGTCAACAATAATGGATGACATGGAGCTGGTGAACGCAGAAAACGTTTTAATTTTTATAACCACTATCCAGCTTAAACTGTAGTGTGATCAGTTCCCACCAATTTCCTCTCTGTTTCCATATTGATTCATATACTTGTTACAGCCCCAATCAGCACTGCCGCTATATTAAACATGTTTAGGAGCTATCTGCTTCATTTCTAAAGATTAATTTCCAAAGTTAGAGCCTGCATCTTATTTGAAATACTTTTTTTTGTCTTTAAAGACAAGTAATTTTATGACGTTTGTAGCAGCAGCCATTGCAGCCAATAAAGTGTATAAACAACACAGGAAGTGGGTGATCCAGTGTTATGAGCTCATTTAAATATTATGCGGGATACAGCAGCTGGTTTTTGATCTGGCCGACTGAAGACTTATTTGACTAGTACATTTAAACAGGGTCATAATTTATATGGTTAAAACTCCTTATCTCATAACGTGTTTGAGGTTCTTTTTAGTAAGATATATCCTGGCACAGTTTGATGCATTTACACTTGTTTATAATGTCACTACAATGCATTTCAAGCCACCTCCTGGAAGTGGTTTAAGCAATCGTATTCAAATTGGATAGCAGTGCATATTGCGTGCATGCCACACTAAATATAATCCTTATATACAAGACGCACACGTTAATGATTTATGTGATTATTATACATAAAAATGGTCTAACTGTTGCTCATTTCAATTAATCTTCTCTTGATGTGCACATACATCAGCTTTGAATTGGCTAATACAGTTGGTGTGATATTAGAACTTATCTTATGGTATTTACAGGGCACTCCCTAAAGATGATTTGGTTTGTGTCCTCCAAAATAAGGGTGGCATGTTCATGCTTAGTAGTGCGGAATGTTTAGATGATATAGCATATAGTAAGATATAAGTAAACAAGCTCTGTTCATTATTTATGATAACTGCATACCCTGTTCATGGATTTATCACTGATTTTCCATGGAATGCCTTTTTGCTTACTTTCTCATTAGATATGACCTGAGAAAGCTAGTATTTATGCTAACTTAAGACCTAATTCTGATATGCTGATGAAAAACAAACCGTTTTTCCTTAGGCTTGTTAAATGGTCAGACAGCCAGCATGAGCCTGAGCAGGCAGCTTGCAGATCCTTATATAGAAAGCAGACATTAGGTAAACTTAAGGTAGACATTAGGTAAACTGAAATTAGGCACACTTCAATCGACAGCTTTATTCATAACAGTGATATGTCTTTGTGAGCTGGCAAAGAGAGTAGAGAACTGGGCATGCAACGCAACTCTGTGTGTATGTGTGTGTGTGTGTGTCTGTCTGAGTGAGATGTCAGTGCAAGATTCTGTTACAATCAAGGACTGATGTTAGTTTATAAAAACTGGAATAACCTGCCCCAAGCAAGAGTGATATATTGGTCGATTTATCAAGCTTTGCTTATTTTTTCTCAACATTTTTAAGAACTTATTTCTTTGATGTTTTTATAATATATTCGCTGACACTTATCAGCCTGAGAAAGAGAAATTAAAGAAATGTATATCTCCTCTGTGGAGCTCTTTTTGTCTTTTGTTTTTATTCCATGATTATTTCACCACATAACTATGTTGCTTCATAAAACTGTATATATTTTTTTTTCAATCATGTCTGAAGCAAGGCAATAAAAATAGCTTTTCAGTCCAATTAAGGAAGTACACTGTTCAGCAATAAAGAATTACACTGTGCAACCCTAAGCCTCATTTCATACCAAATCAGTTATTTTAGTATAGGCAACACATATTTTGTCTGACTTACTGTATACAGATCAGATATATTTATTTTGAAAACTTTTTTGATTTTGTATATCAGTTTGCTATTAGTAATAATTTGAAAATTACTAGGCTCTATGCAAATCCAGTTCTAACACACATGCACATTTTTGCTAACACTGAGATGCTTAAGAGACACCAGCTGAGCTAATGAATGCCTTTGGAATGTAAGAAACAACCAGAATACCTAGAAAACCCTCATACAGACGTGGGGAGAACATGCAATCTCATGCAACACAAGGAGCTGCTAGGCCAGGACTTGCGTGAGTCTTGAGGCAAATGTGTTTTCATTTTCAGTTAAAGATTAAATAAAAAAAATCCTTAATGACCATTGTCGTATATTTTTGGTGTAATTTAAGTTCATTTTAATAAATATCCCTGTTATAAGCTCATTGGTCGAACGTTCAGGTGATTATTTATATTATTTGTGGGAAAGTTGGACACACCTTCATGCTACTTGTCTGCATGACGTCTGTCTGTGTCTGTTTGTCTGTCTGTCTGTCCCTCTCTCTCTTTCTTTTTCTCTCTCGCGCTCTCTCACATGCACGCTTCCCCCTCCCTTTGCCCCTCTCTTCCCCTGCCCCTCTCTCCCTCCCACTGTCTGCTCTCTATGCATATACATAGTTTTACGTTCAATTTCAAAAGAAGTCCATTAGTGCAGCAATGACATAATCTTTAGTCTTGCCAACTCGTGTTTTGGCAAAAATCTCTCAGCCCAAAGAAGGAGAGCTAGTCGATCAAAATGTAAAACTTACCTAAAGGAGTGAACACAGTGAACCTTTTCTAGGAAACCCCCTGAGATTCTTTGCAAAGGCAGTGTAATTAGTAGTGATATCAGAGCACACCCACATCCACATCCAACATCCCTACCTCAAAAAAGTAAAAATACACTAAATGAAACTAATGTGTTTGATCCCTCATTGCCTTTACAAAAAACAGCATAACACAAACATAAAATAACAGCATAATAGTATGTTCCACATACTGCCACAGAACCAAATTCATGCTTATATTTGCATATTTGACAGTATACATTCATAGCACAGAGTAGATGTGAATGCAATATGTGAATTACACATAAATAAATACACATAATTTCAGTATTTTCACTGATAATATCAGCAATGTCATACTGATACTGTCAAATGTCAAAACCCTGGTGAAAAAAGGGTGTTATTGCATTTGGTTGTAGCGGAGTAATTTGTTGACAATTGGAACTGGCCAGTAAAATCAGGGCACCACAATCCAAAAAACGTACTTATCCACAAGTGCCAGTGAAACACCCTATTTGATTTGTGAGGGTGGCTAACGTAGACAGGAATGTTCAAGGCATTTGTGAAATCCTTAATAGCTGAGAATTGCATCCTTCTAAAGGTGAGGTATAAAACAATTTGTGCCCTATTTTTTCTGTAACTGCTTGTGTAAAGGTAAGTGAAAGATTATTAGAATTCTGGCAAAACCCTGAGCTTAGTTACTAAAATCCAGTTTTAATCCTGCTGGTAATGTTAACAGTGGTTGCCTGGTCATGTGGGGTCCAAGGCATATAAAGGGGCACACATTAATAAGGGCATCAGTTCATTGCAGGATTCTGTATTTACACAACCGTACCAATATTGCAAGCACAGTGTACAAACTAGCATCCCTAGTAATCTGCAGTTGGTTCTTACCTCTGATGCACAGAGCTGCTGAGTTACTAGTCTGGCAGTATTTTGGTGGTTCTAGTGAAAACTGTCTGGTTTTGTTGATTTTCATTGCTTTAAATAGCCTTTGCGGAAAACATATGTAACTATTTGACAGTTGGCTTTTGCAAGACTGTAGCAGTTTTCTAACAACAAACTAATGAAATACCTTATTTTCTTGTTCTGCCTGTTTTGGAGCAATAAACTGAAATAAAAGAACTGCTTACTCCTGGAATTCCTGAGAACGTCTGGAAGATTGGAGGTTTTCGTCTGGTGGGGTGGTGGAGTGAGATGTAGTGCAAACTCTTTCTCTTCCTCTCATTTTTTGGCACCACAATCCACCAGCAGTGTGAGGGCCTGGGAGGTGGGGTAAGAAAAAAAGTGAAATGCACATGTCAAAGTATTGGGTGTTTCAATTACTTGGTGATTCATACCCCTACCCCTGTCCCACCCCCCACAAACACACACATACACATCCTACAACCCCATCCCTTCTTTTTCAAGACATGGGTGTACGACAGCAGACTTTTGAGGGGGATAAAACACCCTGGTTCTAAACGGAGAGTGCTATTGGAGAGCAGGATGGCGAGGAGGAAAGTTCTGCTCCTCTTGCATGGATTTGTCCTGCTGGCTCTGTGTAGACCTTCACTTCAAGGAGGTAAGATGCTCAGATGCAGGTATTCTGTATCTGGGACCTGCTAGGTGCACTGAAATACAGCATATAGTATGCATGTTATTCAGAAGGTACATTCTTGATGTAAAGTGGCATAGTTTCAGTGGGTTCTGAAGTGCTTTTATAGCAGGTATTTTTGGTGGGAGTCTACTACAAAAGGTGTAACATATGAATTGCTAATTGTAAATACAGTGCAATTATATGTTTATGGTTAATAAGTATAATATAATAAAAATATAATACAATAGTCAATGACAGTAAGTGGGCTGAAATTGGGCTTAAATTCTGTGAAATGCCATTACCATCTATAAAACAGCAGGCTATATTTATTAATTCAACTATGATTTAGTGCATTCCTCTAAATCAGGGTCAGTGTACTTAAAACATTCCATAAGCTCTTATGTAATACAGTTTGAAATATTTTTACACAAGTTCACAGTTTTGTCTGCCTAAAATTAAAGGAAATAATGGTTATTGGTAATTTGGTTATTTGGTGCATTTACAGTATTTACGTTTTTAGACAAAGATGTATAATATGTAATGTATATTTTAGATAAATATGATAATATAAGCCATACCTAAAGTGTATTATGGGTCACTATCTAATAAGAAGTCCACTTATTGTGGAACTATTACTTTCATTAGCTGTCATCCTCTATTGCAGGAGTCTACATACCAGCTGCAGGAGGTGGTTTAGGGACTGCAGCTGGAGTTGGTGTTGGGCCAGGTGGAGGAGCTGGTCCAGCAGGGACTGGACTTGGTACTGGAATCAGACCGGCTGGAGGGGTAGGAACAGGAATCCTTCCAGGTGGTGGTCTAGGTACTGGTCTTGGCGGTGGACTAGGGACTGGACCAGTAATTGGAACTGGTGCTGGAGCTGGAGGTGGAGGTGATTTATATTTTCCTTTTTCTCTAATACATTTTGCATTTCGCTTAATGTTTTAGTATATACATAGATAATCATGTTTCTTGGAGCTCAATCTAAAGAAATCCATATACCTTATATTTGTATACAGATACATTTGTTTTCATTATGGCCATTACAGTAGCATTATAAAATGCAATAAAAATAAGCATTGAAGTATTTTTAAAGTAGACACAATTTTTTCAATGTAATTAATACAGCCAGGTAGACTATTACAAACCCAGCGAAGGCAGGAGAAGAGCATTGCAGAGTATTCTGCATTAGTAATATCAGAGAAAGTTTTATATCATAGTAGCCAGAGTACAGTCATATGCTTTGATCATGTTACAGGTCCTGGTGCGGTAGGGACTGGATTTGGTCCTGGTAGTGGCGGGCCAGGAGTTTTACCTGGAGCATTTCGTCCTGGTATTGGTGGACCAGTCACTGGAGGTTTTGGACCTGGTGGAGTAGGTGTTGGTGAGTTTTTCACTATAAAGTTAGACAGATCTAGAAAACTTTTTGGATATGTGTTACAATGTTATAAAAGTTGCATAAAACCAGTATTGTTGAAGTTTACCTAATTGTTTCCATAGGATCTGCTGTAAAGCCACCAAAATCGGGTAAGTACTTACATGTTTAATATATTATCATTTACAGAAAATAATGTGGTTAGATATATGCAGATGGACATGAATACACGAGTGATATAATGATAAATTGTTTCAGGATATGGTTTGGGTACTGGCTCTGGACCTGCTGGATTTGGTCAAGTGGGGATTGGACCAGGAGGTGTAGGTCCTGGAGGCATTGGTTCAGGAGGTACAGGCCTTGGTGGTGCCTTTCCTGGAGGAATAAGACCTGGAGGTATTTTTCCCGCTGGAGTTAATGTATAGTAAACGCTTAAAAACTTCATTAATAAGTGTGGCAGTTTCTATTACTCCTGGAAATAAATGCATATGCAGTGTGTATCACACACAGTACCAAGAGGTTTTTTGGATGCCAGCAGAGCCTTCCAGTGGGTCAAGTTGCCCAGGTTTCATATTCAAATATAATTGCCTGTGTCTGAGAGAGACAGAAGGTCAGATAATAGGTGTTCAATGCCTATCACTATACTTGTTTACTTGTATTTGTAATATAAGCAAATTATGTACATTCATTTTAATATGTATTTAATAATCACCAGGCTAACATTATAACATTTGCCTACTTCTTCTTTGAGCTTAGAGTCAGAGGTTAGAGCCAATTTCTGGGAAACATCACTTTATAATATCATGGGCTCAAAACCCAGCCTGACCTTGCAATCAATAGATTTTTCAAGATAAACTTAGTTAATGTATTTATGTGTACTTTTTGTTCTTATTTTATTTCTCGTGTGGAATATTAGAAGAAATATCTGTGACAAAGTTGATAAATACAAAGACTTAGGAGTGAGTTTAACATGGGGTGTGGACACATTTGAAAGGCCACCCCCATCCTCAAAAGTAAGTTATTGGTTAGCTATAAGCTGATCCCACTGTAGCTAAGGCAGTAAAATACTGTATGTATAGTGATGTAGAACAATGTTTGTGTAATTACAAGAAACAGTGAATCAATTAACAAAATGCAGCAATATCTGTGCTTCTGCTTATAACAAATCCATTATAAGGACACTTTGACAACTACACACGCTACTACATATTGAAAACTTGCCAGTGATGTGTCTGGGTTTCATATCTATAAAACATTTATGTTAATTTTGAGCTGCTCTGTATGTACAAAATGCTGGATTAATGCCACAAACATTAACATACTCATTACTAATTCATGCAAGACCTCACGTCACTTCTTTCACCTCCCACTTCTTCACCTGCCACTCCACTGTTTGTATTTGTGTAGTCCTATTAATAAGACATATTTAAAACAATTTCTGATATATTGTATTGTCCTTGGGTGGAAAATATGTTGCATATATACATTAACACACCTCTTTTTTTAATTTAGAAATATTTATTTATTAATTTATTGGTGGCATTATTTAGTGGGGTGTGTCCAACATCAATGAGATATATATAAGAATCATCATTAAGTCTGCTGAGCAAGGGGGCAAGCAAATTTGTGGGACCACATCACGTCCGACGTGGGTGTACCAGCGACACATATTTTCTTGGTAGTGATGATGCTGGTAATCAGAAGAAACAGCATCTATTTGGCCTAGTTAAACTAATGCCACAACTTTTTAAAAGTGTAAAAACCTATCAGCCTACTCAGTTTAATCAAATGAAACTGACTTTAGATTCTATATATGTATTATCTTTATGTAACTCTTTTAACCAGGAGCTGCTGTCAAGCCTCCCAAGACATACAAGTTTCGAATCATCCATACATTTCGATTGCTAGCATTTAGCAGACGCCCTTATCCAGAGTGACTTCCAACTGATACAATCTTACAATCCAAACAGTTGTGGGTTAAGGGTCTTGCTCAAGGACCCAAGTGTAGCAGTGGGATTTTTACCCTGGACCTTCTGGTCCAGAGTGTAGTACCTTAATCGCTAGGCTACCAAAGTCCCATCTATAGACATTTATAGTATTCATATATACACACATCTGTATATATATACACAACAGAAGATCAAGATATATTGATATGTTGATATATCATACTTCTCTGCAGGTCAAGGATATGGTGCTCAGGGTCTCGGCACAGGTGGATTTGGTACTGGTGGTCTTGGAACTGGTGCTGTAGGAGGTGGAGGACCTGGCACTCTTGGAGTGGGAGTGGGTCCTGGTGGTATCAGTCCAGGAGTAGGAACTGGTGGACTTGTTCCAGGAGGGATTGGAGCTGGCGGTCTTGTTCCAGGAACAGTTGGAACTGGTGGACTTGGAGCTGGTCAGTTTGGCTGTAGTGGGCTTAAAGCTTAAAAGCTATATATATATATATATAGTTGTGCTCATAAGTTTACATACAAATTTTGCCAGGTTATGTAAACTTATGAGCACAATTGTATATGTACATGTATATATGTATATATATATATATATATGATGCCTATAGCAACAAGCCAAACTGGTTAGCTTTCTATGCGGCTTACAATATTTCCTCTTTCTTTGTATAGGTGTTGGTAAACCTCCAAAAACAGGCAAGTATGGCAGTGTATTGTCTTATGAGCAAGTGCATTACAAATATGACATTTATTGAGTCTACGACATTGCACAAATCTTTCTGTAGGTATTTATAGTGGCTTAAGTGGACTTACTCCTGGACAGACCATTGGTGGGTTGGCCGGAGGTGGATTTGGTCCAGGAGGGGTTGGTCCAGGAGGAGTTGGTCCAGGAGGGGTTGCTCCAGGAGGAGTTGGTCCAGGAGGGGTTGCTCCAGGAGGAGTCGGTCCAGGAGGAGTCAGTCCAGGAGGTCTTGTTCCAGGAGGGGTAAGACCTGCAGGATTAGGTACGAAATCCACATTTGCTTTTTATTATTGTAAAATGTTTCCTTAGGTTGATGTTTTCGACTGTGTTTTAATTGTACTTTGTGTCTTTAATTTTAATTTCATTATATTATTATTATTAAGTAATTAATTAATTATTATTTTTTTTGTTCTGTAAAGCACTTTGAATTGCCTCGTGTATGAATGATGCTATAGAAATAAACTTGCCTTGCCTTTACTTATTTAGGCATAAGTTCAATAATACACACTTATATGTGATTTCCTACACTACAATTATTGTATGTTATTTTGCACTGCCGGGTTAAATGTTAATGTTTACAAGTTAAAAATACCTAACCTGTTGACATTTTTCTCATTCACAGGACCTGTTGGAAAATCAGGTGAGATCCATGAACAAGCCGTGATTTTATTAAACTGGAATGTAACGGAATTTTGATTGTAAATGACTGAGCAAACTCATTAAATGGTTTTGTCACTTGCATGTACCCCAAGCCAGCACAGAGTCAACCAACCATGTCAACGCAGAGGATGAATTATATATTTATACTGTAGTTGCGTGAAATAGAGGCTACCTTGATTAATGCAAGTGATTACCTGTATTCTACAACTGCACCTCCAACCAAGTCAAATCTAAAAGACTTGAGATTATAATATAATATTATATAAAAGCAATATAAGCAGAGTCGGGGCAGATATGTGTAAAGAGTAATGAATACTGCTGACCTTTGTGCTCTGAACATTCAAAGAGTTAGAAAAAAACATTAGTCATGCCCATTTCCTTATTATGTTATTCTAATTTATATTATCAAAACTCTGGTATTAGGGTGGTGAAGCAGCAATTCACTAAGCCAAATGACTTGGGTTTGAGTTCCAGCTTCACACAAGCACAATTTGCCATTCTAAGAGAGGGGAGGTCAGATAGATCATCCCCTGCAGTGCACAGGACTGATGCAGTAAATTCTCGTATAGAATCCAGACACATCAAACCCCCCAGAACCCTTCCAAGATTAGAAGGCTTACAAAGAGGAAGCAAATATGCAAAAGGGCAATTTAAAAATAAAAAATAAATATCACCTAATTGTTGTGAGCAGTGTATAATAACATTCATTGTTGCTTTTTAAGTTAATCAGTTAATTGCTTCCAGGTGTCTATGGAGTATTTGGCAGGACTGGAGCTGGACAGAAACCTCCAAAAACAGGTATAAGGTCAAACAGATTTTTTTTTGCTAATGATAGAGAGCACCCAAGTTTCAAGGTTTAATGTGATGTGCATAAACATTATATAAAATAAAATCTGTACTCTATATAATGCTGGTTATGCTAGATTTAACTTAAATATACTTATTGACAAAAAAACAACAACTCATCCGACAACATTTTGGTGGAGACATTCCTGAAAAATTCTTGCTTTGTGTGGGTGAGCCTTGTCTTGCTGAAAAATGCCAATTAAAGGCCCCACCATAACAGGAAACAAGTGGCAGCAGAAAGTCCTGTACATATTAGTGATTAGTGTTAGTGTCCCTTGTTTCACTACCAGGGGTGCCAAATGTCATATGCAATGGATCCACAGATCATCACACTAGCAGTTGTCTAGCAGTCAACAATCTTTCACTAAGAGGTTCACTACCCAGAAGTAGTCTCTGAGAGCATTTTATAGGGCAAAGTGTAAAGCACTTTTATGCTGACTTGTAGCAAGATGCAGTGTCTAATCAGAGCACACCAGTTTGCAGTAATTCGATGTTTCTATCTGTGTGCATTACTTTTTGTCAATGAGTATATAAATTAAAACATAGATTGTGAACAAAGATGTTTACATTGGGTTTGGTATTTAGAGTGTCAAAGATTCATATTTTTCAGGTGTTGGCCTTGGCCCTGGTGGTGCAGGTGTTGGTCCTGGAGGTGCCGGATTTGGTCCTGGAGGTACCGGATTTGGTCCTGGAGGTGCAGGTGTTGGTCCTGGAGGTGCAGGATTTGGCCCTGGTGGTACAGGTGTTGGTCCTGGAGGTGCCGGATTTGGTCCTGGTGGTGCAGGTGTTGGTCCTGGAGGTGCTGGATTTGGCCCTGGTGGTGCAGGTGTTGGTCCTGGTGGTGCCGGATTTGGCCCTGGTGGTGCAGGTGTTGGTCCTGGTGGTGCCGGATTTGGCCCTGGTGGTGCAGGTGTTGGTCCCGGAGGTGTCGGATTTGGCCCTGGTGGTGGTGTTGTTCCTGGGGGTGCTGGATTCGGCCCTGGTGGAGCTGGAGTTGGCCCTGGTGGAGTTGGTTCGGGTGGAGGTAACATTCAAATAATTGCTTATTCTTTTTATCTTGTAGTTTATACACATTTGTGCTGAACAATCCCTTATTTTCTTGTCCAATAAGCACCGATTCTGCCACAAACTGGTTTACCAGGTACTGGAACAGGTATCGGGCAGAAAATTGGAAAGCCAGGAAAGGCACCAGTACCGGGTAATGAGTTGTGTAGATACTTTCAGTAAAATTCAAATGAATACATAGAAAAATAAAATCTTTGTTGAAATTGATTTTTTTATTATCTCCAATAAGGTATCAATGTTCCCGGACTGTACCAGGGTGGAATTGTTCCTGGACAAGGTGAATATATTTCTGAATTTATTTATTAATTCTAAGGGATGCATTGCATCACAGTCCTCTAATTAACCACAAGGAATTGTGCCAACTGAAACAGGTTTTGGTGGTCAAGGGGTTTTGCCAGGTGTAGCTACAGGATCTGGTGAGTTCAAAAACATTTAAAATATGTTAAAGTAATGGTATAATGGATCACTTCAATCATGTTTTTCGTCTTAATTCATAGCTCAGCTTGGTCAAGGTGGTCTTGGAGTCGGTGGTAAGTGAGATATAAAATATACAATATGCATAACATTCTGAAGGGCTCTTCACATGTCTGACCATTCGTTACAGCTGGTCGTGGGACCTTTCCTGGCCAACAGCTACCGGGAGTATTCCGTGGATACCCTCTGATTTCACCAAAGTCTGGAGGTACTATCATTCATTGTGATATTAGTAAAGCAGGTGCATATGATGGAATATCATATTATTTTTTGGAATGTAAAACAGAATAATGATCCTTATTGGACCTTATATTTCATTCAGGAGCTGGCTCAGCTAAGACTCAAGCTAAAGCAGCAAAATACAGTAAGCAGTTAATGCTGAGAGACTAAAGATATAGTATGGATTAATAAACCATATATTAGCAAATGTGATACCTGTTGTCGGTGTCGTACCTGGAGCAGGAGGGATACCTGGTGTTGGTGTCATACCTGGAGCAGGAGGGATACCTGGTGTTGGTGCCATACCTGGAGCAGGAGGGATACCTGGTGTCGGTGCCGTACCTGGAGCAGGAGGGATACCTGGTGTCGGTGCCGTACCTGGAGCAGGAGGGATACCTGGTGTCGGTGTCGTAC